>JAWMQZ010000103.1:6011069-6025535 GCA_035584835.1 Tangara arthus | reverse complement strand
AAAACACCTCATTTTTGGGGGACGCGGAGCTGAGGGGACCCTGCTCCTGCAGCAACTTTGACCCCGTTAGGAGGAATTTGACATTTTGGGTGTCAAAACCAGCTCCAGAGGAAGCTGAAGCAACCTGGGGGTGAAGCAAACCCGGGGAAGTCTTGTGTTAATTGCGTCTTGTGTTAATTAATTCTGTCTTACTTCAGCTCTTGCTGCTTTGGGGAAGTTTCTGGAAGGTTCCTTCCCGGATCTGGGCGGTTTCAGGGCCCTGAGTCACCCTTGGGAAATCAGCTCTGCTGCTTTTCTGCTCCAAAAAGGGGTTTGGGAAGCTCCCAGACAGCTTTTCCCTCTGGACAGCAACTAATTATTAACTAATTAACCTTTTTGCTGCAAATTTGGGGTGTTCTGGGTGAGAGGTTGGAGTTGTTTCATGTTCTTGTCCACAAATAAGTTTTTAAGTCCAAAACTGACCATGTCCACCACCATCTGTGGAGCAAAAATGCCCTAAAAAGGTTTTTTCTGCAGAAAATATTGCTCATCCTTCCTCCCAGCTCCTGCCCACCACCGCAGCTCAGCCTCAGGACATCTGTGCAGAATTTCCAGGCCAAAAAAAAAATGGATTTTTTTCTAGTTAGAAACACAAAAATCTGTCAAATTCCGGGTGCAACCCCAACCTCTGTGAACCGCCAGCAGCTGCTGGGGTGAATCCCAAAGTCCCGAAGGTGAGAAAGGAGAGAAAAAACCCAGAAAAAAACCACAGAGATGCAGGAGAGGTTTAGAAATCTTTATTTGGCAGCAAAACCACGGCGGTGGGAGGAAGAGGAGGAGGAGAGGGAGGATTTTAAGGCAGGATTCAGCTCTGGAACGTTCTCCAAGCTCCAGGATTGCTCGGAGGGGCTGCCTCAGTGCTGGTGCTGGTGCTGGTGCTGGTGCTGGTGCTGGTGGTCCTCCACCTCGTGCAGGTGCTCGTGGGTGGCACAGGTGACACGGGTGACCAGGAGCATCATCTCCCCAAAGTTGATCTGGGCGTCCTTGTTGACGTCCAGGTCCTTCATGATCTGGTCGATGGTGGCCTTGTTCTTCACATGCTGTGAAGAAAGAAGAGAGGACAAAGTGAGGGCAAAATCTCCTTGTTTTATCCCTGGGTGGGCAAAATTTGCCTTTGGCTTTAGGAAGGTGAGTTCCAAACAAAAAAAAATGGGGTTTTTGGGGGGTGTTTGTGGTGTGGCTTCCAGGTGGAAAATGAGATTTTGGGCTGATTTTTGCAGAGAAGAGGATGAGGGTTCCTTCATGGAGAACGTTTGGGATGGGGTGGTTGGGCAGGAGAGCAGAGCAGGAAGAGGGTGAACCCAAACCCTGGGGACACTCCAGGCACTGGGACCCAACCCCTCACCTTCAGATAATTGGCCAGCTGCTTGTCAATCATCATCTTGAGCTCCTTCTTGGTCAGCGTGTCCCTGTCACCCTCGCGGCGCGAGAACTGGTGGAAGACGTCGATGATGACGTCCATGGCCTTCTCCATCTCCGACAGCTGCTCCTGGCTCTGCTGGCCCTGCAGGAGAAACGGTCACTCGTAATGTCCAGGAGAATCTGGGATAACTGGGATGGATCAGGGAGAATCTGGGATAACCGGGCTGGATCCAGGAGAATCTGGGGAGGAACGTTCCTTTCTGGAGCTGTTGGAGGCTGAAGGACCTCCTTCTCCAAGGAGGCTGAAGGAGAAAAATCTGGGGAGGAACTGTTCCTTTTTGGAGCTGTTGGAGTTTTCTCCGAGGAGGCTGAAGGACCTCACAGCCTCTGTGCACCTACAGGTGAGAGCTCAGAGCTGATTTGGCCCCAAAATGGGCCTGGTCTGAGGCTGGTTCTGCTGATAAGCCAGCCAGAGAAGGTGATAACACCCCAAAAATACACAGCAGGTGACAACAGCCCAGAAATCCTCTGTAGGGACACCAAGCAGGTGACAACACCCAAAAACCCTCAGTGGGGACACAGAGCAGGAGATCTGACATCCTGGAGCCTCATCCAGGAGGAAACCTCTCTCCTCACGGGCTCTGGAGATGGTTTTGCCCAGCCAGGAGATGAAGAGAAGCTCCCTGAGGATCCTCACACGTCGGATGACCTGGAAAAGAGCACGGACATCCCAAATGCCCCCGGTACTTGCCTTGCTCATCTTGTCACCGCAGCGAGGTCCCCTGGGGCGGATGCAGGGCCGGTGTCACCTTGGTGTCTCTTATAGCCCAGCCACGAAGTGTCCCCGTTGTGAAATGTCCCCATCCCGTTCCTGGCTGGCCCCGCAAGGCCCCTGGCATTGCTCAAGGCTCCGGGAAGTTCCCCAAAAGGGGCTCTGTGGCTTTTCCTGCAAGCTTGAGGTGTCACCGGCTCAGGTGGGGGTGGGCCTGTCCCCTCACCTGCTGGGATTCACCACCAGCTCTGGGCAAAAGCCCCTTCCCTTGGGATTCTTCCACATTTGGGATTTTTCCACATTTGGGATTTTTCCATATTTGAGATTTTTCCACATTTGGGGTTCTTCCATATTTGGGATTTTCCCATATTTGGGATCTTTCCACATTTGGGGTTTTTCCACCTTTGGGGTTCTTCCACATCTGGG
Source organism: Tangara arthus (assembly GCA_035584835.1). Lineage (NCBI taxonomy): Eukaryota > Metazoa > Chordata > Aves > Passeriformes > Thraupidae > Tangara > Tangara arthus. The sequence goes on along the minus strand of JAWMQZ010000103.1, from coordinate 6,022,936 downwards.
ATTTTTCCACCACTGGGGTTCTTCCACATCTGGGATTTTTCCACATTTGGGATTCTTCCACATTTGGAATTCTTCCACGTTTGGGATTTTTCCATATTTGGGATTTTTCCACATTTTGGATTCTTCCACATTTGAGATTCTTCCACATTTGGGGTTCTTCCATATCTGGTATTCTTCCACATTTGGGATTCTTCCACATTTGGGATTTTTCCCCATTTTCCTCCTTTCCGGGGCTGTTTGCTAATGCCAGGGGATGAAGGTCACCCCCCGCCCTGCCCGTCCCCAAAACATCCCCACCCTTTGTCCATCCCAGTGTCCCAGGGCTTGCCAAAAACCTCCAAAATCACCGAGCCCGACCTTTGACCCCTCACCAGAGCAGAACACCGGGTGCCACCTGCTCCTGGCAGGGCTGGCTGTGTCACACGGGGCACAGGTGGCACCGGGACCGTCCCCAGCCTGCGGCAACCAACTGTCCATGAAAGACAATCCAGGCGTGTTCCTGGCCTGGCCCAGCTCCAGGAGCTCCGTTCCATGCGTGCCAAGGGTGATTTGTCCCCACCCCAGGTGTGCCCTGAGCTGCAGAGCCCAGGTGTGGCTGAAAGGTGAATTTTTATTTTGCTTTCCAGGGCTCTGTCCCAGATTTTGTGGCTTTTTTTTGGTGTTGTTGTTGTTTCTCGGCCTGGCAGAGGCCCAGTGCGGGCCTGGCAGCTCCGAGCTGCCAAGTTGGGGAGCAAAATGAGATTTTCCAGCGTTTCCTCATCAAAATGAGCACCCTGCTGACTCAGCACGCTCGTCTGGGGTTTGTTTCACCTGCCCAGCTTGGGTTGGTCTCGTCATGGTTGGTCTCAGGCTGGTCTTTGGCCTCCTGGTTTTGGAGGCCAAAACAAGGCCTAGGCCAAGTTCAGGAGCTCCTTTCAGCAGGAATTTCCTCCTGGAAAGGGCAACCAGGCCATGGAGGTTTGGAGTCCCCATTCCTGGAGGTGTCCAAGGAAGGGCTAGACATTGGTCCAGGTGGGGACAGGCCACAGGCTGGACACTGGTCTGGGTGACCAGGTGGGGACAGGTCTGAGTGACCAGGTGGGGACAGGTCACAGGTTGGACTCGATCTTGGAGGTCTTTCCCAAGTGGAAGGACCCTGGGATGCTGAGATTCCATGCCCAGCCCCCAGCCCTGGCTGCTGGGGTGCTCTGCTTTCACAACAGGCAGGTTCTGCTGCAGAACAGGACATCTGGGGACATCAGGGACGTTTCACAACGGGGTGTCCGGGGGCAGCCGCGGCGTTGCAGAGTTTTGGTGCAATTTCAGGAAACCTCTTTGGGTCACTTTAGTCATCCTGGAGGTGCCAGGGGGACAAGGATGGGGGACAGGGGGTCCCAAGGTGGTCTGAGCTAGGGGTGACCCAGGTGTGAGTGGTCAGTTGTCACTGAGGTGCCCGGGGACAAGGGGCAGTGTTGAGGGTCACAGGGATGGGTACTGGCACCACTTTGGTGGCTCTGCAGGTGTCCTTGAGGAGAACCTCCCTGTCCAGCTGTCCCCAAGGTCTGGGCTCGGCCAGGGATCAATAAACCAGAGCAGAAACAGCACAGTACCTGCTGGGAGGTGCCCAGAGACCCACAGGAACACCCCAAGGTTGCAAAGAGTTGCAAAATTCTTTCAAAACTCACTTTTAGGGGCAGGAGAGTGGCTGGTGTGGGGAGGGGGAGCAGCAGCTTTGTCCCCTTGGGATCCATATCCCAGTACCCCAATACCCCAACTTCCCAAATCCCAAATCATCATCAAGCAGAGCGTTCCCAGTGCTTGAGATGCAAGATTTGGGATTTTGGATGTTTGGGTATTGCCTCAGAACCAAGATTTGTGATTTTGGATGTTTGGGTGTTGCCTCAGAGCCAAGATTTGGGATTTTGGGTGTTTGGGTATTGCCTCAGGGCCAAGATTTGGGATTTTGGGTGTTTGGATGTTGCAGTTTTGGGATATGGAAGTGTCTGGACTCCACGTCTCTCCCAGAACAGCAGAAAATCGTCATTAATCCAAATATCGCAATGTTAAAAAATATTAAAAAATCATCCTGAAATCCCAATATCCCAAACCACAGGATTTTGGGCGCTGGGAACATTTTGCTTCATGAGGATTTTTTGACAAAACCATCGCTGCAGATGACCCCACCCACCCCTCTCTGTCGCTCCTCCCACCCCCACGACGGATAAGGAAAAGCTCAGAGAACTTCAAGTGCTGCTTTATTGTGCCATGGGGCTGCTCCAGGCGGGCAGGGAACAGCCAGAACCCAACTCCCCAAGCTTCCCTCTCCCATTTTTCCGTGGCCAGGCTCAGTCCTGGTCGGGCCCGCAGCGCTCGGAGCCGTGGCTGATGCGGTGGGCGTCGTCGGCCAGCTTGCTCAGCACGGTGGTGAACTCCTCGAAGCTCAGCTCCTTGTCCTTGTTCAGGTCGGTCTCCTGGAAGAGCTTCTCCAAGTAGCCAGCCCTGTTCCTGTCCTAAATTTGGGGACACAAGGAGGGGTCATGTCCCTGTCCAAACTCCACTTCCAGGGCTGGGTGGATCCTTCCCTGCCCTGGGAAGGGTCTGGAAGCTGCAGGATGTCCCAACCCTCCCCTACCTCACCCTTAGCCCCAAATTAAACCCCAGAGGGGACAGGATTTTGTCCCAAATCCCTGTGGTTGGGGGGACACAGCGACTTTTAGGAGAAATCCATTGGATCAGGTCAATTTTGGGAGAAATCAATTGGATCAGGCCAATTTTGGAGAAATCAATTGGAGAAGGCCAGTTTTGGGAGAAATCCATTGGACCAGGTCAATTTTGGGAGAAATCAGTTGGACCAGGCCAATTTTGGGAACCAATGATGAACTTGCATCACTTTCCGACTTATTGAGAGGAGACTGCAACATGAGATCTCCCAGAGCCCTCACAGCCAAGGCCCAAGAAGCCCTTGAGAAGGTTGCTGAGGCCCTTCAACAAAGACAAGCACATGGATGTCACAGCCATTTCATCTTGCAGTGTTAGGAGAAAAAATGCAATTGTGTGGTCTCATATTTCAATGGGACACCTCAAAGAGGGATCCAAATGGATTTTCTTATCCTACAGATCTCCAAAACCAATTTTTACAACATGAGAAACGACAGCTTGGGTCATAATCAGAGCCAGAGCGAAATTGCTGAAAATGGCAAAGATTCCACTATTTATCCGTCGTTGGAAAGAAAATCTTTTTTGGGGCATTACGAAAACCAGAAAAAATTACAAATTGCATCCCTGGACTGTTCAGGTGTGAGTTCAATTCACTTTCCACCGCCACACGCGTGGAACCTTTCGATTGGGCGTTGCAAAAACCAGAAGAATCTCAAATTGCAATTTGGACTGCGTCTATCTGATTCGCTTTCCACCACCACAAACAGGAGGGGTGACCCCAAACTGGGTGTGGCAGAAACCCCCCGTCCCCCAGGAGCTCCTGAACCCCATCCCCATGGGTTTGTCCCCCAGGTACTCACGCAGGTCTGAAGGAAGGACGGCGCCTGCTCCTTCAGCAGTGTGGTGAAGTCGTTCACGCTCAGGAGGTCTATCTCACCCTGGCGGATGCTGTACTGGTGGAACACGTCCACCACAGTCTGCAGGGCCTTCTCCAGGGTGCAATTGCCCGGGAACTGCCGGCTCCCGGCGTGGCTGTGGGTGCTGGTGGACATGGCTGGGCTCTGCAGGGACCTGCAGGGGTTGGGGACAAACCTCGAAGTGTGAGAGGGGACAAAAATCAGCACCTGAGCCTGGGGACACCTGCAGGTCGTTGGTGTGGAGCAGAAAATGAGGCGATTTGGGGATGTTGCTCCAGTTTGGCTTTGCCAAGGAAGCAGCTTGTTCCAACACACCTGGGGACCTTTTTCAGGTGATGGAAGCAGGGTCAGGCCAGTGGGGGCGTTTAGGACACAGAATTAGTGGTTCCTCCACCAAAATCCCGTTAATTTGTCCTCATTTTCCAACCCAAACCAACCTCCTGCTCTACCCATCACCATGAGTTGATGGATCCCAAACTTCTTCTCCCTCATCCTTTCCCCTGCAAGGACCATCCTTGTCCTACTCACCTGGGGTCTCCGAGGAGGGTTAGGATCCGTGTCAGTGTGACCCAGGAGCCTGGAGCAGCCCTTTTATACCTGTCTGAGGTCCTGTTTCATCAGAGCTGGTGACACACCTGCCACAAGCATCGGCTTGAGTTCACATTTCCCGCACCTGGAAATTGCCAGGTGGGAACCCCGAGCCCCTCCCGGCCTCATTCCTCCGCTTCAAGTTCCTGGTTGCACCCACCAGGCTTTGGAAATGTTGTCCTTGGCCCCTCCATCACCTCTGACAGGGCTCAGGGAGGGGAAAAACCCCGGCTTGGTCACACCTCCATGTCGAGGGTAAGGTCTTTCGGGTAGAAGTTGCCAAAACTTGGGGAGTTTTGCAACACGACGAAAAATTTGCACATTTTCCTTCTGCTGGAGGAGCAAACTGGGCTGTTGCACATGGAAACAGGGATGACTTTGTCCCCTGGGTGAGCTTTTAATGTGATTTCTGTTTTCTGCAACGCCAACTGGTTGGACGCTGCCCAAGGCAAAGTAGCATCTGTTTTTTATAGCTTGTTTTCCAGAATATTTTCCATTGTTTTCTACTTGTACTCAACTCTTGCTCCAGAGATTTTCTGGAGGAAACTGGGCACAAAACCAGGAGAAAACCCGAGGCCAGGGTCTTTTCTGACCTGGTGCAGGAACTGCTGCATGTTTTGCAATTGTCACCTCTGTGTCACTCATGTTAGGGACAAGGACGAGAAGATTTAAAATCAGACAATGAGAAGGTTTCAAATCAGACAATTGGAAGATTTAAAATTGGACCATGAGAAGATTTAAAATCAGACAATGAGAAGGTTTAAAATCAGACAATAGGAGGTTTCAAACCAGACAATGGGTAGGAGGAAGAAGGAAGGACCAGCCGAACCAGGGGTGCCCGTTCCTGTTTGAGGATTCTCCTGTGTCCCCGGGGCATTGCACAGATTTATTCCGGTATTCCTGACTCACTGCATTGTTCTTTTTGTTTCCCGGTCCCGCTCCTTGCAGGCTGGCACCCATCAAATTGGGATGTCAAATTGGAGTGTCACCCATCCCAAACTGGAATCCCAAATTGGAGTGTCACCCATCTCAAATTGCGATCCCAAATTGGAGTGTCACCCATCCCAAATTGGGTTCCCAAATTGGAGTGTCATTGATCCCAAATTGGAGTGTCACCCACCCCAAACTAGGATCCTAAATTGGAGTGTCACCCACCCCAAACTGGAGTGTCACCCACCCCAAACTGGGATGTCAAATTGGAGTGTCACCCACCCCAAATTGCACCCTCGTCCCCCAGCTGGCAGGGAAATCCTCTGGTGCTCTTGTGCACCTCCCACACTCGACCCCTTTCCCAATTTTCCCACTTTTTCCCTAAAACCTGTGGGGGAGCGTCTGGCGATGCCCAGCCCTGCAAGGGCAGCAATGGGGGGGTGGCAGTGGGTGACATTTGCCTCGAGGGACGAGGGTGACACCCCAAACTCAGAGCTGTCCTGTGCCACCCAAACCCCGCTGGTTTCACCCGGGACAGGCCCTGGTTTGGGCTGATGTTGGAGCCTCCTCAACCCGGGGGTTCCCCACTCAGTGTCCCCTCGCTGATGGGTCCTGGAGCTCTTGTCCCCTCCTGTTTCAGCCCCCAGGAACTCACGGTGGCTTTTAGGTGTGTGGTGACCTGGGGGATGTGTCCCAAACCATGAAAGGTTTGACTCGTTCTGCAGAGTGGCAGCTCCCAGGATGGAACCCCCAGAGCCCCTCGGCCTCGTGCTTTGCTCTGCTGGGGCTGCTGGGCTGTTTTGGGGTCACAAAAACATCTCACACACTCCTGGGAAGTGGCACCCCCAGGATGTAGCACCCCGAGAATGTGGCACCCTTGGGATCTGGTGTCTCTGGGATGTGACACCCTTGGGAACTGACATTCCTGGAACGTGGCACCCTTGGGATCTGGCACCCCTGGGATGTGGCACCCCCAGGATGTGGCACCCCCATTTCCAGGGCTGGATCTTTGCAGAGACCTGAGGAAGGACCACCCAACTCTGTTTCACTTCTGGCACTTCCTGGAGCTTCACCCTGGGATCTGACACCCTCCAGGAGCCCACTCAGCCTGTGCTGCCCACTGGGGACCCCCCAAAACCTTGTCCTGACCCCGCCTCTGCCCAGAACAAGGTCTCCTCATGCCACTCTCCCTTTTCTGTTGCTTTTCCCCTTCAGTCTGGGTTTAATCACAGGCTGGGCCTCACCCCCTCTCCACAGACCCCAGGACACGAAACACAGATGGGTTTGGTGCTCAAAGGAAGGGATTTTATTTCAATGCCACCAAGTAGAAGCAGGTGACAAAGATTTGGTTCCAGACAATGGGGGACGCAGAGTCCCACGGCTCGACTACCGTGGGAGATGGTTCCATTTCAGCGACGGTGGCTGTGCCCATGCCCGTGGTCGTGGCCATGCCCGTGGTCGTGGCCATGGTCACCACCAGGGCCCTGGTGGGACCTGTTGTGGGCATCGATGGCCACGAGGCTCAGCGTGGTCAGGAACTCGGTGAACTTGAGGCGGCCGTCATGGTTGGCGTCGGCTTTGGTGAAGAGCTGCTTGATGTAGCTGTCCATGGTCGTCTTGGGCTGTGGGGGGGAACACAGTCAGCTCGGGGTCACTCACGCTCAACCAGCAAAGGGCTGAACCCCAAAAAACCCTCCCTCGCTTTGGGGAGCTCCCAAGATAAAGTTCTGGAATGTTCTGCCCAGGGAGGTGGTGGAGTCACCGTCCCTGGATGTGTTTAACAAAGCCTGGATGTGGCACTGGGTGCCAGGGTTGAGTTGAGGAGTTGGGGCTGGGTTGGACTGGATGATCTTGAAGGTCTCCTCCAACCAACCCAGTGATTCTGGGAATTCTGTGAACCGCCCCCATCCCCAAGGAAGTGCCCAAGGATGAGCTCTGAGTGCTCCAATCCAGCGGGAGGGTCCCTGCCCAACATCCCTGGAATGAGAGGATCTCCCAGGCCCGTTCCCACCCATCCCATCCCATCCCATTGATCCCATACCATTGATCCCATCCCATCTCATCACATCCCATCCCACCGATCCCATCCCAACCTATCCCATCCCATCACATCCCATTGATCCCATCACATCCCATGGATCCCATTCCATCCCATGGATCCCATCAATCCCATCCCATCCCATCCCATTGATCCCATCCCACCGATCCCATCCCATCAATCCCATCCCACCGATCCCATCCCATTCATCCCATCCCATCCCATCAATCCCAATCCCATTGATCCCATCAATCCCACCCCACTGATCCCACCCCGGGCTCTCACCGGCGCCGTGTTCTTCAGGAAGGGCTCGGCCGTCTCCTTGAGCAGCCTGGAGAACTCCCCCAGGCTCAGGTAGTCGTCCACGGGTTGCTGCGCCGCGAACCGGTGGTAGACGTTGACGGCGCATTCCAGCGCCAGCTCCAGGTCGGTTTTCATCCTGCTGGGGAAAGGACAAATGGCAAAACATCGAAGGGAACCCGAGCCCAGGGACTCACCGGGAAGGATCTGCTCACCTCAGAGGAGATCTGGGCTCTGCAGAGGGAGGAACAGGAGGATTGGTGGGGCCGAGCTGGGGATGGCGCCTTTTATACCCTCCTGGAGCTGCCAGGAACTCCAGGAGTTGTGCAAGGCGTGCAGCACGCCCAGGTGAGGATTTCGGGCTCCTCACCCCATCCAGGAACTGTTATCCAGGGAGGGGAGGCCCCAAACTCGTCAGGCAAAAACAGGGAAACGCCAAAAATTGCATCAGGGGCCAACGATGGCGTTTTCTGGAACATTCCACAAGTGTGTGATGGAGATGATGGAGGAGGAACTTCTCTGGGTGGGGGTCTCCAGTGGGATGATGCTGGTTTTACCCAGGTGGTTTGTCACCGATGTTTTTGGTGAATTTGGCTGCTGGACAGGAGTTGGATTAAGCCTTTTTCTGACTCACAGATGGGGCAACTGAGAGGCGTTTGAAAAACTTTAATTTCATTTTGTCAGGCTTTGAAAATTCACTTCCCACTTCCCAATTCACATCCCACCCCTCCAAGAGGACATCCCCCTGGATCCAGGGGACAATTCTGCTGGGAGGAACTCCACCAGGGACATTTCCCTGGATCCAGGGGACAATCCTGCTGGGTGGAACTCTTCCAGCAGGTCCTGGGTGGTGGCACTTCCCAGCAGCTGGAATTGCTGCCCATGGATAACCAGGGCATCGTCCGGGTGATCCACCCCCATCTGTCCCCCAGGTTTGGGACCCTCCCAGTGCTACCAGTGGAGTCCCCCCAGTATTCCCAGTATTCCCAGAATGAGCTGCAGAACCCCAAGTGTCTGGAGGGGGGTGGTGAGGAGCCTCCACCCCGCGTGGTCACGAAGATTTTGGGAAGTGACGATGACAGCGGTGGTGAAACAACCCCCGCCAGGCTCCTCATCCCAGGAACTGCTGCCAAAAAACCCAAAATTGCAAAAGAGGGAGACAAAGGGACGGGGTTTGGGATGGGGACGGGCGCGTCCTCAACGGGAAGGGGACGCGCGTGGGCTGGGCAGAGGGACACGGGTTCAGGGACACACACAGGTGACACGGCAGGGACACGGGTGACACGGCAGGGACACGGGTTCAGACAGGCCTGGGGATGGCAGAGGGTGTGGCTGGGGCATGGGGACAGGAGGGGACAAGGATAGGTGAGTCCCATGGGGATTGGAGAGGGACAAGGACAGGTGAGTGCCATGGGGATGGCAGAGGGCATGGCTGGGCCGCCTGGCAAGGAGGACAAGGACAGGTGAGTGCCATAGGGATTGGAGAGGGACAAGGACAGGTGAGTGCCATGGGGACAGGAGGGGACAAGGCCACCTGTGTGCCATGGGGATGGGAGGGGGACAAGGACAGATGAGTGATTTCGGGTGGATTCCCATGAGGGGGATGGATTCAGGGTGGATCCCAGTGAGGGGGATTGATCCAGGATGGATCCCAGTGAGGGGGATGGATTTAGGGTGGATCTCTCACAGTGGGATAAATTTAGGGTGGATCCCTGATGGGGGGGATTGATCCAGGGTGGATCCCAGTGAGGGAGATGAATTCAGGCTGATCCCTGTGAGTGGGATGGATTTAGGGTTGATATCTGACAGGGGGATGAATTTAGGGTGGATTCCTGTGAGGAGGGATGAATTTAAGGTGGATCTCTGTGAGGGGGATGGATTTAGAGTGGATCCTTGACAGGGGGATGAATTTAGGGTGGATTCCCATCAGGGGGATGGATTTAGGGTGGAGCCCTGTGAGTGGGATGGATTTAGGGTTGACCCCTAACAGAGGGGATGAATCCAGATTGGATCCCTGTGGGCAGCATCATTCCACCTTCAGATGGCCACAGGTGAGGTTTGGGATTTTGGGGTTCCCTCTCACCTGTCTGGGGGTGCAGGGGGAGGAGTTCAGCCCCATTCTCTGGGTGTTCGCTGACTCTGGAGGGATGGAGAATTTTTTTCCCCCTAACTCTTAGAATCCCAGCATCCCAAAGGTCGGAAAACCTCCAAGATCACCACATCCAACCTGTGCCCGACCCCCACCTGCCCACCCAGACCAACATCCAGGTGTTCCTCAGGGGTGGCCACTCCAACCCGCCCTGGGCATCCCTTCCAAGGCCCTTTCCAGGAGGAAATTCCACCCCATGAGCCGCCCCTGGCACAGCCCGAGGCCGTTCCCTCTCCTCCCGTCCCTTTGTGGCATCGCTGAAGGCGGTGGAGGGGGCACGGCCGCATCTGGAAGGGGCGTGTGGAACATCTGGAGCCCGCAGCGTGGCAAAGGGAGGGGAAAGGGCACCGGGGGAGGAACCGGGATGGGCTGGCCCGGAGCACCGGGAAGTGGCGGCTCCGCACGGCCGCACCCCGGGCAGGAACGCGGCAGAAATCCCGGAGCACCGGGCGTGGGGAGGGGACAACCGCGACACCCGCGGGGCGGAGGGTGAGGGACAGAGCCCGAACCGGCTCAGTCCCAGCTCGGAGCTGACCCCGAACCGGCTCAGTCCCAGCTCGGAGCTGACCCCGAACCGGCACAATCCCAGCTCGGAGCTGACCCCGAACCGGCTCAGTCCCAGCTCGGAGCTGACCCCGAACCGGCTCAATCCCAGCTCGGAGCTGTTCCCGCAGCCCTGCGGGATGGGAGCGGCTCCCGGGACGAGCGGCCGGGCAGGGCTGAGCCAGCCCCGACGTGGCTGCCGGGGAGCGGCCCCGGGGGAGTTCCCGAGGCCTCGGGGGTGCAGACCCGGGCAGAACCAGAACCAGAACCAGCCCGGCATCGCCCTCAGCTTCCCCCAGCCCGAGTAGAACCAGAACCAGAGCCAGAGTCAGAACCAGAATCAGAATCAGAACCAGCCTGGGAGCGGCCCTGGGGGAAGTTCCTGAGGCCTCGGGGGTGCAGCATCCACCCCGGGCAGAACCAAAACCAGAACCAGAGTCAGAACCAGAGTCAGAACCAGAACCAGGACAGAACCAGAATCAGAGTCAGAACCAGAACCAGAATCAGAACCAGAATCAGAGTCAGAACCAGAACCAGAACCAGAATCAGAGCCAGAATCAAAAGCAGAACCAGAACCAGAGTCAGAACCAGAATCAGGACCAGGACCAGGACCAGAACCAGAACCAGGACCAGAACCAGAACCAGAACCAGAACCAGGACCAGAACCAGAACCAGAACCAGAACCAAAACCAGAGTCAGAGCCAGAACCAGAGCCAGAACCAGCCTGGCATCACCCCCATCTTCCCCCAGCCCGGCCAGAGAGACCCCCGGGGGTGCAAAACCCGTTTGGTTTAAATGGAGATTTATTGAAATGACATCGGGATGACAACGGGAGGGTGCCGGGGCCGGGCCGGGCCCTGCCCTCACTTCCTGCGGGGCATCTTGTCCGGCAGGTCCTGGAAGAAGTCGTTGCACATCATGGCCATGCAGGCCAGGAAGGTCACGTACTCCTGGAAATCCACCTCGTTGTCGCTGTTGCAGTCCAGGTTGCTCATCACCTTCTGTAAACTCGCCTCGCTGGTTTGCTTCTACCCGAGGAGGAAAAGGAAGGGTTAAAACCGGGTTTTGGAGGGGTTAAAACCGGGGTTTGGAGGGGTTAAAACCGGGGTTTGGAGGGGTTAAAATCGGGGTTTGGAAGGGTTAAAACCGGAGTTTGGGGGGGTTAAAACCGGGCTTTGGAGGGGTTAAAACCGGGGTTTGGATGGGGTTAAAAGTGAGTTTTGGAAGGGTTAAAACCGAGCTTTGGAAGGGTTAAAACTGGGGTTTGGATGGGTTAAAATCGGGGTTTGGAGGGGTTAAAACCGGGCTTTGGAGGGGTTAAAACCGGGGTTTGGAGGGGTTAAAATCGGGTTTGGGGGAGGTTAAAACCGGGGTTTGGAGGGGTTAAAACCGGGCTTTGGAGGGGTTAAAATCACGTCCCCCCGGCACTCACGCTGAAGCTGGGCAGCTCCTTGGTGAGCAGCTCCTTGAGCTCGGCTTTGTTGAGCTTGTACTTGTCGCCCTCGTTGCCCGAGTACTTGTGGAAGGTGGCGACCATGACGGCCAGCGCCTGCTCCAGGGGACACGCCATGGGGACAGCGGCAAGCTGGGGACACGGGGAGGGGACACGGGAGTTGGGCACCCCCAGAACCAGGTACCGATCCCCCGTGCCAGGCCCGGGTCTCCGTTCCCTCCCCGGCTCCAGGCGGGCTGAACAACCCCAAAATAGGGGGGAAAAATGGGGAAAATGGGGAAGGGACGGGAAGGGAAGGGGCTCGGGAGTTTT
>JAWMQZ010000103.1:5993946-6004229 GCA_035584835.1 Tangara arthus | reverse complement strand
TATTATATTATATTATATTATATTATATTATATTATATTATATTATATTATATTATATTATATTATATTATATGTTACGTGTTATATGTTATATAATATATCTTATATATTTATTATTCTATTTTATTATTATATTTATATATTTATATATTTATAAATATAAATATAAATATCATTATTACTAAATTTATATTAATATTTATTATTATACTTTATATGTACATATTTCAATATATATTTATATTTATATTTATTGTGATTGTTTATATTTATATCTAATATTTCTATCTCTATATAAATATTAGTATTTAGATATTATATGATATCTAAATATATTTATATATTATATAAATAATATATATTAATTAAAAATATAATAAATATATATAATAAATATAATATAGAAAATAAAACAATAAATCAAGCCTTCTGAAACACTGAGTCAAAATTCTCATCTCTCCCCTCATCTGGGACCCCTGTGAACCCCACCACAGGTGGGGGACAGGGCAGAGACCCCTCCCACAGCCCCCTCAATAAAATCCGAGCATCACCCGCTGCTCCTCCGAACTTTATTGCTGCAATAAACAATAAATAACCACGAAAAACCCAGCGAAAAACAAACCCCCCCGCCTTTGCCCAAGGTTGTTTTTTGGGAAAAATAGGAGACCCCCCCCAGTTTGGGGAGACCCCCGAGGACAGAGCTGCCCGTGCTGGGATTTCTGAGCACAGACAGAATTCCCGCCCCCGAGCATGGGGAGAGCTTCATCCTCTAAGAAAAGGATGAATTTTCAGACATACTCCATCTAAAATCTCAAATGGGACTCAAGGCATGAAATTTAACACCATCGAATGCTGTTAAACCATCCGCTACAACCTGAGAAGAAAACAAAACTAAATCTCTACAGAGAGATGCTCTGGCTGCTCACTCAGGGTAGGTCAGAGCGTCTCCACTGAGATGGACTCTCCTGCTCTTCTCTGGCTTCACCCAGATATTTGAACCTTGCCACCAGCACTGCACTGAGGTGTAGGAGTTAAAAAATAGAGTTTGGAAGTGTCTGTGGTCAGTGAATGGGGAAAACAACCAGTTCCCCACAGTACAATTTACCCCCTTGGCCAGAAGAGACGAGTTTGAGATGTTCAACCAGAAAAGTGCAACTCCTCCCGTGATGTGGCTGAGACATTTACTTGGAATAGTGAGAAAAGAGGAGAAAAGAGGAGAAAAGAGGGGCAGGGCAAGGAGGAGCCCCCCCAAAATCCCACCCACAGGAATCTGTGATCCTGTGAATGAGCTGTGTGATCCCATTAACGAACTGTGTGATCCCATTAACGAGCTATCCCATTAACGAGCTGTGTGATCCCATTAACGAGCTATCCCATTAACGAGCTATCCCATTAACGAGCTATCCCATTAATGATCCCATTAACAAACTGGGGGGTCCTAAAAAAAAAAAAAAAAAAAAACAACAAAAACAAAAAAATAAAAGCAGGGAATGGGAGGAGCTGGGGGGGTTCCAGGGGGGTTCCAGATGCTCGGGGCGGGCACAACAAATAAAATAAAATTAAAAAGCGGGGGAGAGGAGGAGCTGGGGGGTTCCGGGGGGGGTCCAGCAGCGTCTACTTGGTGTGCTTGACGCTCTGCTCCTGCTGGCGGATGATCTGCGCGATGGGGCTGGCGATGCCGCCTATCAAGGTCCAGTACTCCTCGAAGCTGATGCGCCCGTCCTTGTTCTCGTCCAGGTCGCAGATGAGTTTGTCGGCGGCGCGGCGGTTCCCGGTGTCCTGCAGGGGAGGGGACAGGGGTGTCGCAGACGTCTTTTATGAAAAATCCTTTTCCCTCAGGATTTTTTTCCTCCTGAGAAGCCGAGAGGCCTCAGGAATAAAATGAAATCGTTGATTATCTGCTGCTGTGGAATGCAGCGGGTGGATTTTTGATTGGCCCATCTTGGATGTTTATAATTAATGCCCAATCACAGCCCAGCTGGCTCGGACAGAGAGCCGAGCCACAAACCTTTTTTATCATTCTTATTCTATTCTTAGCTAGCCTTCTGAGGAAATCCTTTCTTCTATTCTTTTAGCATAGTTTTAATGTAATATATATCAAAAAATAATAAATCAAGCCTTCCAAAATATGGAGTCAGATCCTCGTCTCTTCCCTCATACAAGAACCCCCGTGATCACCATCACACAGAAGAGTTTTGGGCTGGTGTAAAACGGGGTGTCAGAACTCAGCACATCCCTCGGGGTGTCCAGAGCTGCTGAGGACCCCCAAAACACCTGGGGATTTGATTTGGAGCCCTGGAGCAAGTTACCAGCTTGGTATGAGGAGCTGAAAGTCACAGAGGTTTGAATGGTGTCATAATAAAATTATCACGGGGTGAAAATGTAGGATTTTAGGATTTTTTTGGTATTGAAGCAGAGCGGGAATTTTCCAGGGTAGAAATCCATTTTGATTTAAGTCAAATGTAGGGTTTAGGGTTAAGATTAGGGTTAACGTTAGGGTTAGGGTTAAGGTTAGGGTTTAGGGTTAGAGTTATGGTTGGGTTAGGGTTAGGGTTATAAATAAATCTTCTTCTGTGTTGAATATTCTAATTCTCACTAACCAATCTCATACAATATACAAATCCTATAGCATTTCCATACAACCTATGGAAATTACGTTACCATACTGTGTTACATTTTAAACCCTAAAAACTCCTCTTTGGACCCCTTTTGCTAAGCTGGCAGGGTCTGCTCTGCCCCTTGGAGCTGTCTACAAGCAGAGGGTGTTGTTTCATCAATTTGTTTCAAAACGGGATTACCTTCTGCTGGCCACACCATTGTTTTCCAGTTTTTCAGTAGCTAAGGGATCCCAAAGCTTGCTTTCATTTCAATCATTTCATTTCAATCAATTTCGTTTCAATTTCGCTTATAGTTTCTCTATTATCAAAGTCTTTTGCCACGCAATCATATTGATAAGGCTTTCCTGTTTCATCTTCCCCAACAGGATTATGGTTGTGGCTACGACCAGTCCCTAGTGGCTGATGGATGAGTTAGCAATTCGTGACTTTAGGTCGATTTGGCGCTGGTTATTAGTGCTCCTCATAGGGTTAGGGTGATAAAGGGCTGGTGTAGGTTCAGGCCGGGTTCAGGGTGGGCAGATCCCCCAAAATCCCGGCCCTGCACCCCCGTGCTCACCGTCAGCATGTGGTTGAGCTCCCGGCTGAGCATCTTGCGGAAATCCTTCTTGCTGATGCGCCGCGGGTTCTTGCAGCAGCAGCAGCGGCTCGAGTACTTGTCAAAGTTGTTCACCAGCACCTGCACGGCCCATTCCAGCTCCGTGCACTCGGCCATGGTGCCCTGCTGGGGTGGGAATCAGGTGAGACCCTCGGGGGGCTCCGCCACAAACCCCCGGCTGGTAAAAACCCATCCTCAACAAAAGGGAAAGAGCCCGTGGGTGTGGGGGAGTCTCATCTGCCCCAAAATCCTCGGTGCCACCTGTGCCCACCCAGAACTCCTCGGTGCCTCCTCTACCCGCCCCCAAAATCCTCAGTGCCACCTGTGCCCCGCCCCAGTCGGTGCCACCTGTGCCCGCCCCCAGAACTCCTCGGTGCCACCTGTGCCCGCCCCCAGAACTCCTCGGTGCCACCCAAAATCCTCGGTGCCACCTGTGCCCGCCCAAAATCCTCAGTGCCGCCTGTGCCCGCCCCAGAACTGCTCAGTGCCACCCAAAATCCTCGGTGTCACCTGCCCCCAAAAATCCTCGGTGTCACCTGTGCCCGCCCCAAAACTCCTCGGTGCCACCCAAACTCCTCGGTGCCCCCCGTGCCCGCCCCGCCCGGCCCCGGGCCCGCCTGTGCCGCCCCCGCGCCCGGGCCGGGCCGTGCCGGTGCTGCCGGTCCCGCTCGGCGCCGCGGGGCTCGTTAGGGAGGAACGGGGCAGGAATTACCGGCCCTGCCCTCGCTGTTGCTTCACGGCTCCGGGAACGGCCCGGCGGGGCAGGTCCCGGCTTGCCGAGCGCCTCTCCTGTCCCTCGTGTCCCTTTCTGTCCCCCCTGTCCTCTCCTGTCCCCTCCTGTCCCTCCGGTCCCCCCCTGTCCCTCCTGTCCCCCCCTGTCCCCTCCTGTCCCCCCCTGTCCCCCCCTGTCCCTCCTGTCCCCTCCTGTCCCTCCTGTCCCCCCCTGTCCCCCCCGTCCCTCCTGTCCCCTCCTGTCCCCTCCTGTCCCCTCCTGTCCCCTCCTGTCCCCCCCTGTCCCTCGTGTCCCCTCCTGTCCCCTCCTGCCCCCCCTGTCCCCACCAGGAAGTTCCTTGCTCTGCCTGGGCCTGTCAGGACGGTCCCCCCCCGTGTCACATCCCGGTGACAATGACACGGTGACAATGACACGGAAACGGCGTCACCTTGGCCGGGCCCGGCTCTTTCCTGCCCGGCCGGGGTGGGGACAGCCGGGCTGGGGGTGTCCCTTTTGTCCCTTTTGTCCCAGACTGCTTTAACCCAGCCCAGGGGACAACAGCCACCGCCACAGGGGCCTTGAGGGGTGGCCCAGCACTGTCCCCACTCTGGGGACACCATCTGAGGGTGTCCCCAGCCCTGCTGCTCGCTCAGGACACAACCTGGCTCCTGTCCCCTCCTGTCACCCTGACCCTGCCCAATCCTGCCCCAGGGAGGTGACACTAGGCCCAGGGAGGTGACACTAGGCCCAGCCACCCTGAGGAGGTGACACCAGGCCCTGCCACAATGGGGAGGTGACACCAGGCCCAGGGAGGTGACACCAGGCCCTGCCACCCTGAGGAGGTGACACCAGGCCCTGCCACAATGGTGAGGTGACACCAGGCCCAGGGAGGTGACACCAGGCCCAGCCACGCTGAGGAAGTGACACCAAACTCAGTCACACTCTCCTCCTTGTCCCCACGTGTCCCTGCGTCCTCCCAAGCCACCCCTGTCCCCTGTGGTGCCACAGCCCGAGGTCACTCCGCTGTCCCCAAGCCTCAGAGTTGTCACCAGGGTGGCTTTGGGGCTCGGGGATTCCATCTCCAGCCCAGGAACCGAAGGGATTTGGGAGCGCCGAGGCCAAAAACCCCCTCGGCAGCACAGGTGACATCGGTGTCACCTGTCCTGTCCCCCTGGTGGCAGCGCCCAGCCCGGCCCTGGGGCACCGAGGCTGCTCCGCCGGTGACTCATGGGACAGCCCCGGGGACACCGGGCGCTCACCGGGTGGCACACGGGGACACTGGGGGACACTGGGGACGCTGGGGACATGGGGACACTGGGGACATGGGGACAGAGCCACAGGGACAGAGCCACGCGTGGCCCCAGAACCCCCTGCCCCCAGCCCGGCATCCCTCGCCGGCAAATCCTGATTTTCCACAGGGAAATTCCTCCTTTTCCACCTACAAATCCTGATTTTCCACAGGGAAATTCCCCCTTTTCCACCAACAAATCCTCCTTTTCCACCAGCAAATCCTGATTTTCCACAGGGAAATTCCCCCCTTTTCTACCAACAAATCCTGATTTTCCACAGGGAAATTCCCCCCTTTCCACCAGCAAATCCTCCTTTTCCACAGGCAGATCCCTTTTCCACCACCAAATCCCCTTTTTTCAAAAGCAAATCCCCCTTTCCACTGTCAAATCTCCCTTTTCCGGTGGCAAATCCCCCTTTTCCATCGGTAGATCTCTTTTCCACCAAAAAATCCCGCTTTTTCCACTGACTAATCTCCTTTTCCATCAAAAAATCCTTCTTATCCACCAACAAATCCCCTTCTTCTACCAACAAAGTCCCCTTTTCCACTGGCAGATCCCTTTTTCCACCGACAAATCGCTTTTCTAATAACAAATCCCCTTTTCTAATAACAAATCCACTTTTCCACCAACAAACCCCCTTTTCCGATGGCTGATCCCCCTTTTCCATCCACAAAACCTGCTTTTCCACCAACAAATCCCACTTTTTTTTTTTTTCCACGGGCAAATCCCCTTTTCCACCAACAAATCCCCTTTTCCAGCACCCAGACCCCACTGGCAGCCCCAACCCGAACTCTCCGGCCCCAGGGAACCTCCCCGGGTGCTCCTGCTCCGGTCCCGATTCCTCCCGAGCCCATCCCGGTTCTCTCCCGGTTCCCCCCGGGCCCATCCCGGTTCCCCTCAGCCCATCCCGGTTCTATCCCAGTTTCCCTCGAACCCATCCTGGTTCTATCCCGGTTCCCCTCAGCCCATCCCAGTTCTATACTGGTTCTCCCAAGCCCATCCCGGTTCTATCCCTGTTCTATCCCGGTTCTATCCCGGTTCTATCCCGGTTCCCCTCAGCCCATCCCGGTTCCATCCCGGCCGCGCTCCCGGAGGATTCCAGGAATTTCCACCCCCTCAACCTGCAGCCTCACACACCCCAGGGGCCCTTCCCAGGTAAATCCTCACCCCGATGATTGTCCCGAGGACAATTCCCCCTTTCCCCACCGCGGCATTCCCCACCTGCATCCTGCCGGGGGTCCCGCGGTGTCCGTCTGTCCGTCTGGGCGCTGGGGATCGCTCCGGCCGCTCTCTCCTTTACCTCGCACCCATCCCGCCGGCCCAGCCGGGTTTTTAAGGAGCCTCCCGCCCTCCCCTGACGTTCCCAGGGCGTTTCCAGACCGGGACTTTACCTGGGAAACGCTTCCCCGAGGTTGCAACACCGGGACGGGTCCGAGCGAGCAGGGACCCGCAGCGGCTCCTCCCGGGGCTCCTTTCGGGGCTTTTGGGGTTTTGGGATCACCCCGAAAGGTCCCCAAGGGGTGCGCGAGGGGTCCCAGCAGTGGGGAGAGGGCACAGAGTCCCCCCCTGATCCTGGAAATCCACTTATCCCGGTTCTGACCCAGCCCGGGCACTGGGGGTGAATAAAATCCTTATTTTGAACCAAATCCACATTTTCTGGTGGGTACAAGGGGCTGAAACATGTTTGGGGTGAATAAAATCCTTAATTTGAGCCAAATCCTCTTGTTCTGGTGGGTACAAGGGTCTGAAAGAAGTTTGGGGTGGATAAAATCCTTAATTTGATCCAAAACCTCTTGTTCTGGTGGGTACAAGGGGCTGACACGGTTTTGGGGTGAATAAAATCCTTAATTTGAGCCAAAACCACTCGTTCTGGTGGGTAGAGGGGCTGAAAGAAGTTTGGGGTGAATAAAATCCTTAATTGGAGCCAAATCCACTCATTCTGGTGGGTGCGAGGGGCTGAAAGAAGTTTGGGGCAAATAAAATTCTTTTTTTGAGCCAAACCCCAGGTTTGGGGTGAATAAAATCCTTGATTTGAGCCCAAACCACACTTTCTGGTGGGTACAAGGGGCTGAAACACGTTTGGGGTGAATAAAATCCTCAATTTGAGCCAAATCCACTCATTCTGGTGGGTACAAGGGGCTGACACGGCTTTGGGGCGAATAAAATCCTCAATTTGAGCCCAAACCCGGGTTTGGGGTGAATAAAATCCTTAATTTGAGCCCAAACCATTGTTCTGGTGGGTACAAGGGGCTGGCCCAGGTTTGGAGTGAATAAAATCCTTAATTTGAGCCCAAACCCGGGTTTGGAGTGAATAAAATCCTCAATTTGAGCCCAAACCCGGGTTTGGGGTGAATAAAATCCTCAATTTGAGCCCAACCCCGGGTTTGGGGTGAATAAAATCCTCAATTTGAGCCCAAACCACACTTTCTGTGCTTTTGGGGCCCTGTGCAGCGCTCAGACCTCTCTGGCACGGCCGAGTCTCTCCGCAGCAGGGCTCTGAGCTGCTGAAGCCCCATCCCTAAATTAACGAACCCTGCTAATTGCAGCCCTGGTGCCTCCCGAGCCAGATGCGATGCCGAGATCAGATCCCGGGCGCGCTGGGCACACCTGGGGATGCAAAGCAGGAGCCGATTTCATCCCAGCCAGGATCCACCTGCTGCCAGCACCTCTGGAATTCCTCCCCAGCTCAGCCCTGGCCTCTTCCTAATCTCGGTGGGGAGGAGGAAAACCTGTTCTGGTGGTGGTGGTGGTGGTGATGATGATGATGGTGATGCAACCTCTCGGCAGGGTGGGAATCCCTCGCCGGGCCCCGGGGCGAACAGCTCAGCCCTGAGTCAGCCTCTCGTCCCGGCCCTGCTCTTTACGAGGCATCCAGGGCGTGTGCAGGGGCCCCGAGCGGGCAGGAGCCACCCCGGCCCGGCCCACAGGTGGCCCACAGGTGGCCCCAGCCCGGGGGACCTCGGGGGGGTCGGGGTTGCCCTGGTCCTGCACCCCCAGGTGGAGGACTGGGAGGTGTTTGGTGTCTCCAGCACCTCCAAATGAAGGTTTGGGAGGTGTTTGGTGTCTCCAAAGAAGAATTGGGAGGTGTTTGGTGTCCCCAACACCTCAGGTGGAGGATTGGGAGGTGTTTGGGGTCTCCAGCACCTCCAAATGAAGGTTTGGGAGGAGTTTGGTGTCTCCAAAGAAGAACTTGGAGGTGTTTGGTGTCTCCAAAGAAGAATTTGGAGGTCTTTGGTGTCCCCAGCACCTCCAGATGAAGGACTGGGAGGTGTTTGGTGTCCCCAACACCTCAGGTGGAGGATTGGGAGGGGTTTTGTGTCCCCAAAGAAGAATTTTGATGTCTTTGGTGTCTTCAGCACTCCCAGATGAAGAACTGGGAGGTGTTTGGTGTCTCCAGGACCTCCAGATAAAGAATTCTGAGGTTTTTGGTGTCTCCAAAGAAGATTTGGGAGCTATTTGGTGTCTCCAGGACCTCCAAATGAAGGACTGGGAGGTGTTTGGTGTCTCCAAATAAGAATTTTGAGGTTTTTGGTGTCTCCAGCACCTCCAGGTGAAGAATTTGGAGGCGTTTGGTGTCTCCAAAGAAGATCTGGGAGATATTTGGTGTCTCCAGCACCATGGGAACCATTCCAGAGAACTTCCAGCATGGACATCCCGGTGCTGTGTCCTCACTGAGGAGCACTGAGCTGCTCCTGTCACCTCCAGAACACTCCAGCCCCATCCAGGGCTGGCTCAGGCCTCAGGAATTGTCCTCCTGTCACCCGGGCTGCCACCCAGGAGTCCCCACAGCCCCGGGGCAGATCCGGGGCTCCCCTTTGCCCCCCATGTGACACATTTCCTGCGTGTCCCCGATGGTGGCCACACCTTCCTGGAACCATGGATAATCACTGCCCTTGTGCAATCCGGACAGGAGCTCCTCGTGGAGCAGCCACGGTGCCACCAGAGCTGCCACCAGGACCTGTCCCCTGCCACCAGCCTGGCAGGACCTGTCCCCTGTCCTTATCACCCTGCCCGACCTTTGGAGCTCTTTGCGTTTGGTTTTCTTCTTCTCCACGCCCTGTCCCTTTTTAGATGTTCGTTTTTGGTGTCCCCACAGCCTTTTTGGAGTGCTCACAGCATTTTTGGGGTCTCCAGCACCTCCAGGTGAAGGATTTGGAGGTGTTTGGTGTCTCCAGGACCTCCAGATGGATTTGGAGGTGTTTGGTGTCTCCAAAGAAGAATTTGGAGGTGTTTGGGGTCTCCTGGACCTCCAGATGAAGATTTGGAGGTGTTTGGGGTCTCCAAAGAAGATTTGGGAGGTGTTTGGTGTCTCCAAAGAAGAATTTTCAGGTGTTTGGGGTCTCCAGCACCCCCAGATGAAGAACTGGGAGGTGTTTGGGGTCTCTTTGGACCCCACAGCCTTTTTGGGGTCCTCACATCCTTTTTAGGGTCCCCAGCACCTCCAGATGAAGATTTTGAGGTGTTTGGTGTCCCCAGGACCTCCAGGTGAAGATTTGGAGGTGTTTGGTGTCTCTTTGGACCCCACAGCCTTTTTGGGGCTTGCCAAGCCCAGGATTTTGGGGTTTGCCAGGATTTTGGGGGTTTCACTCCCAGGATTTTGGGGTTTCCCGGGATTTTGGGGGTTTTTCAGGATTTTGGGGTCTCCCCTCCAGCCCAGGATCCCCAAAGCACGGCCCTGGCTCTGCCCGTGGGGTCCCCACAATGGGGGGCACCTGGGAACTGGGGGTGTGGGGAGCCCTGGGATGTCCACAGGGGTCTCACAGACCCCTGCAGCACCCCCTGCACCCCCCCCAGCATCCCGAACACCCCCAAATCATCCCCTAAACCCCTGAAGCATCCCCTGAACCCCCAGAGCATCCCCTGCACCCCCACAGCACCCCCTGTACCCCCAAAACATCCCTGGCACCCCCTCAGCATCCTCAGAACCCCCTGAACCTCCAGAGCATCCCGGACACCCCCAGAGCTTCCCCTGCACCCCCAAATCATCCCCTAAACCCCTGAAGCATCCCCTGAACCCCCAGAGCATCCCCGACACCCCAAGAACATCCCCTGAACCCCCTGAACCCCTC
>JAWMQZ010000103.1:5982364-5993394 GCA_035584835.1 Tangara arthus | reverse complement strand
CACCCGCAACCACCCACGGGCACGGCGGAGATCGGGGTGCCCCTGGGGTGCCATGGGGTGCCATGGGGCGGAGCTGGGGTGCCATGGGGTGCCATGGAGCGGAGCTGGGGGGACGAACCCCAAAATCCCGAGGGGATCGGGGGGAAGGAGCCGAGTCCCGATGGCTGCGGAGCTCCGGGACCGGGGGGAACCGAACCCGGAGGGTCCCGGGGACCGGGGAGGGGACAAGCCCGGGGGTGGAGATGCCCCTGGAGATGCCGTGGGGCGGAGCTGGGGTGACGAACCCCAAAATCCCGGGGGGATCAGGGGGAGGGAGCCGAGTCCCGATGGCTGCGGAGCTCCGGGACCGGCGGGAACCGAACCCGGAGGGTCCCGGGGACCGGAGCTGGAGGGACGAGGCCCCAAATCCCGGGGGGATCAGGGGGACGGAGTCGGGTCCCGATGGCTGCGGAGCTCCGGGACCGGCGGGAGCCGCACCGGGAGGGTCCCGGGGACCGGGGCTGGAGGCGGCTCCGGGGCCAGGATCCCCCCCGCGCCCCCCGCGCCGGGCACGGGGCAGAGCTGGGGGCTGGAGGGAGACCTGAGAAGGGCAGGGATGGAGAGGGCGGGGCGATCCTCCGAGGTCGCTTTGTCCCCAGGCGCGTCCCCCCCGAGCTCGGCGGCCTCTGGCGTTTCCAGGAGCGGAACCTCGGGCGCCTTCCCGCGTCCCCCCCCCACCCAGCACCCTCTACTTCCTCCGGCAGCCCTTGGCCGCGTCCCCCATCATGTCCCAGTACTCCCCGAACTCCAGCTTGGCCTCGTTGGGGTCTCCCATGCACTCGATCTTCTCTTCCAGGGGTCCCACGCACTGCGGAGACAACATCGGGGTGATGGGGGGGTCCCTGAGGGGGTCTCACCTCATCCAGGACCCCTCCCATCTCCTCCTGGCCGCCTCCCTCACCTTGCCCAGGTGCGGCAGCTTCTGCACCACCAGCTCCTGCATCTCGTTGGGGGTCAGGTACTCCTTCTGGCCCTTCACGGCGTAGCAGTGGAACTGGCTGATGACGGTCTCGATGGCCCGTTCCACGTCCGTCAGCTCCTGGCAGTCCTGCCGGGGGGACGGGGGGTGAGCAAAGAGGGGGGACACGTCCGTGGAGGGGTGGGACAGGTCCCCAGAGGGGTCACACAGGTCCCTGGAGGGTGGCACAGCTCTCCAGAGGGGTGGGACAGCTCCATGGAGAGGTGGGACGAGTCCCTGGAGGGGTGGGACAGCTCCATGGAGGGGTGGGACGGGTCCCCAAGGGGGTGGGACAGGTTCGTGGAGGGTGACACAGGTCCCTGGAGGGGTCACACAGGTCCCTGGAGGGGTGGCGCATCCCTGGGGGGGGACACAGGACAAGCCCCGAGCGGGTGGGACATTTAACCCCTCCCCAGCCACGGCATAAAAATCTCCTTGTCAGCACCAGGCCCGTCTGTGCGGATGTGGGGCACATCCCCATCCAGCTGTGACCCCCCTCATCCAGCTGTGCCGCCTCCCCCTCATCCAGCTGTGAGCCCCCGCAGCCCCCGCGCAGCCCTGAGGCCGCCCAGATGTTCCTCGCCCCCATCCAGCTGCCGCAGCGCCTTTCCCCGGCTGTCGCAGCCCCTCCAGCCGCCACCTCCCGTCCCCCCGAGCTGTCCCCGCCCGGGGCCCGCCAGGCTCCGCCACCGCGGCGTCTCTCGCCACCCCCGGCGCGGGCCCGGCCCGTCCCGACTGGTTCTTCCTCTCCTCCGCACCAAGCCCGAGTGACTCAGAGCCCGCCCGGAGCTCCCCGGAGCCCCTCGGCCACCCCCAGACCCCGGTACCGGCCGGGTGGGGGGCGCAGAATAACCGGACCCCCGCCCCCGGTCACTCCCGGTCTCTCCCGGTCACTCCCGGTCACTCCCGGTCTCTCCCGCGGCTCCGTTTAAAGGAAACGCCGCTGATTCACCCCAAATCTGCGGCTTCCCCATGAAACCACAGCCGGTGATGCCCAAAGCCTCAGCCCGGCGCTCCCAAACCCTCCACCGGTGCCAGGGGTGGGCACCTCCCGGTTGGGGTGGGCACCTCCCGGTTGCAAACCGAGCGGAACGGGAGCTCTGCTGCCGCCGGGGCATCCTCGGAGACGCTCCCGGAGCTCAATCCCGGAGCTGCCCGATCCCCCAAAGCCCCGAGCACCCCCCGCTTCCTGCGCCGTGCCCGTGGGGCACCCCCGGTGTCCCGGTGCCGCGGTGTCCCGGTCACCCCCGGTGTCACCTCCGGTGTCACCCCCGTCCCTCCGGGGTCCCGGTGCCGCGGGGTCCCGGTCACCCCCGGTGTCACCCCCGGTGTCACGCCTGCCTCTCCGGTGTCCCGGTCATCCCCGGTGTCACCCCCGCCCCTCCGGGGTCCCGGTGCCCCCCGGACCTTGCGCTTCTTGCGGCAGTTGCACTGGCCCATCCTGCTGCTCGCTGCTCCTCGGGGATCTCTTGGGGGTCTCACGGGGGTCTCACGGGGTCTCTCGGGGTCTCTCGGGGTCTCTCCTGTGCCGCGGGGTCCGGCGCAGCTGGCGGGGGAAGGAATCCAAGCTCAGCTCTGGGTTCTGGGGGAGCTCCCCGTGTTCCAGCGCCAGGGCTCCTCCTCCCCATCGCGGCAGGAGCCCCGGGATGCGGCTCCGGAGCTGCCGGGACACGTCCCCGGCGTCCCCGCAAGTCGTGGCAGAGCCGAGCGTGGGAGCGGAGGGGCCCGGGGCGCACAAACCCCCCCGTCCCATCGCGTCCCGCTTACCTGCAGCTCGGGCTGTGCCGGGTGTGCGCGGGCTGCGGCGGGCCGGGGTTTTATACCGGGCCAGGTGTGAGTGGGAGCTCCGTGGTGCAAGGCGGTTCATTTGGGAGCCTGGCCCGGCGCCAGCGTTGGGGCCGGGAAACGCCTCCTTCCCGGCCACACCGGCGCTTCCCCATCCCACCGGGGCTGGCACCGCGTGGGAACGGCGCTGCGAGCCCGGAGCGGGATCCCAGCGGCCGCAGCAGCGCCGGATTCGGGGGATGAACATTCCGGATGTTCCCCAGCCGGGATGTGCCCCCTGTGCCACCCGGGACCCTGCAGAGGAGCTGGTGACCGCCGTGACCACCGTGGCATCGCTGCCGGGGATCTCCCGAGCCCCACCCCGGCCGCAGCCCCGGCTCTGCCCCCCACGCACCCCCCAGCGCGGCAGGAAGGTGTTTGTGGGGCGCAGGGTGGCACCCCAAAAGCCAGACCCCAAAAGCCAGACCCCAATAGCCAGACCGGCGCCAGGGCGATTTGGGAACAGCTCTGTCCATCACAGAGTGACCCCAAACCAGCGCCCCAATCCCCACCACGAGGTGGGGGCTCAAATCAGGAGCCCCCCAGCAAGAACAGCAGCGATGCTCAGGCTCAGGGAAACCTTTTTTTTTATTTTTCAGAGGCCGCGTCACTTCTTGGCCGCCTTGTCCCTGCGCACGGCCTTGGCCAGCTCCCCGATCAGCCGCCAGAACTCCCCGAATCTCAGCTCCTCGTCGTTGTTCACGTCCAGCTCGCTCATCTTCTCCTCCAGGGAGGGCACGTCCTGCCGGGGCGGGGGGGGCACAAGGGAGGGCGGCTCGGCCGCTTGGAGCCCCCCAGAAACCGGGATGGGCACGGGGGGAGCAGGGGCTGCCAGACCCGGGGGGACCGGGAGCAGCCCCGAGGGGACCCCCGGGGCACCGGGAGCAGCCCCAAGGGGACCCCCAGAAGACTGGGAGCAGCCCCCCGGTTTAGGGGGACCCCCGGGGGATCACGAGCAGCCCCGCGGTTCAGGGGGACCCCTGGGGGACCGGTTCGGGGGACCCCCAGAAGACCGGGAGCAGCCCCGCGGTTCAGGGGAGCACCGGGGCACCGGTTCTGGGAGACCCCTGGAGCACCGGGAGCAACCCCACGGTTCTGGAGGACCAGGATCAGCCCTGTGGGGACCCCCGGGGCACCGGGAGCAGCCCCATGGTTCTGGGGGACCCGCGGGGCACCGGTTCAGGGGGACCCCCTAAGGGACCAGGACAGCCCCACGGTTCCGGGGGACCCCTCGGTTCTGGGGGACACCGGGGGAACCCCACGGCGCTGCTGCCGCCCCCCTCACCTTCATCATGTTGGGCAGCTGGAGCCGCACCAGCTCCTTGAACTCGCCGGTGCTCAGCGTCCCCTTCCTGCCCTCCTTGGCGGCGAAGGTGACGAACACGGTGACGATGCGCTCGATGGCCGCCTCCAGCTCGGTCAGCTCGGTCGCATCGCTCGGCTCGGTCCGCTCGGGCAGCTCGGCCATGGCACCGGACACGGGGCTGCGGGGACAGGAGCCCAGAAGGGGTCGGAGATGTCCCAGGGGGGACCCTCGCCCCCACGCCAGCCCTGCGAGGGCTCAGGAGGGTCCCGGGGTTCGTGCAGGACCCCGGCGAGGGGCGGTGGTGACACGGGGGCATCAGGACCCCTTGATGTCCCCACCGGGGAGCGAGGAGGCCGCACTCACCCCTCGCTGCCCCCGGGAGGTTTCGCGGGGTTTGGGGCGGTTTTGGGGCGTTTTCAGGAGGTTTTATACCCGCGCCGCAGGAGGGGACAGCGCAGCCTTTGTGTGTCCCCCCCCGTGTCGCGCCGGTGTTGGGTTTCCTGATGCGGCCGGACGGACGCGCAGTCACCGCCCGTCCGTCGGTCCGTCCGTCCCTCCGTCCTCTGCTCCCTCCCCGCCCGGGCACCGGACCAAGCTCGGCCTGGAGCGGCCGCGGCCTCGGCGGCGCCGCTCGGGGAGCGCCGGTGGGGACAGGAGGGGACCGGGGCTGGGGCATCACCGGGGCTGGGGCATCACCGGGGCTGGGGCATCACCGGGACCGTGCACGGAAACATTCCCGGGACCGGGATGGGTTTGGGTGGAAAAGACCTCCGAGATGATTGAATCCAAGCTTTGAGCCCCATCCCGGGGGTGCAGGGCAGGTGTCACCCCGAGGTCCTTCCCTGCAGGGTTGGGGACAAGGAGGTGACCCCAGAGCCGCGGTGACATCCCGGTGACATCCCCGTCACATCCCCGGCGGTGTCACCGAGCCAGAGCCCGGCTGGGCCCGCACCGAGTGAGAGTTGTGACTCAGCCGCCCGCTGACATCATCCCTATTAATAGTGGGCTCTGTCAAAAATTAATTAATCCCAATTAATTAGGGGGTTGGAACGGCCCGGGCCCTCCCCTTTAATCCGTGGGTATTTATAACATGGCAGCCCTGGCACCCCCATTCCCACGGGGACCCCAAACTGTGCCCTGCACCCCGAGGGGACCCTCAGCCCCAGGACTGTCCCCAATGTCCCCAATGTCCCCAACCTGGGTGACAAACACTCAGGGGAACATGGGGGAATTTGGGGTCCCCAAGCCCCAGGGGTGTTTTGGGGGCTGAGGACAGGGTGGTCCCCAGCACAATATCACAATTGTCATCTCCGGACTGTCCCCAATGTCCCCAAGGCAGCTGCAGCCCCAATGTCCCCAACCAGCTGCAGCCCCCCAGGGCCACACACAGGAATTTGGGGTCCCCCAAGCCCCAGGGGTGTTTTTGGGGTTTAGGACAGGGATGTCCCCGGTTCAATGTCACTGTCACCGGTCTGTGCTGAGCCCTGGGACACTGACGGGGACAGGGAGGCTCCCGTGGGCCCTGTCCCCACCCCACACCGTCACTCCAGCTCACGGGGCTGGAATTGGTTTCCTGCAGCCCCATCCGGCCCCGGCAGGACGGGAGGGGACACGGGACGGGGTTGGGACGGTCCCCGAGCCCCACGTCAGGACACCGGGGTGGCCTCTTGGGAAAGGCCGGGTGAGTCAGGGCCAGGAGCAGGGACAGGTTTGGGGTGAATCAGCGGCCCCGGAGCCAGGCGGGCCCGTGACTCCCGAGCCTGGAATTCGGGCTGAGCAAGGGGCAGGTGCCCCGCAGCGGGAGGGGAAGGGACATCCAGGGGGGTTTGTCACACTGGGATCCCCAGCGGGACTGGCCCCATGGGCAGGGGGGGTCAGCTGGACCTGGGGACACCAGCGGGGACAGGAGGGGACCATGGAGGGACTGGGACCATGGAGGGACTGGGACCATATAGGGACAGGGATGGGACCATATAGGGACAGGGACAGGGACCATCTAGGGACAGGGATGGGGACCATAGAGGGACAGGGATGGGGACCATATAGGGACAGGGATGGGACCATTTAGGGACAGGGATGGGACCATATAGGGACAGGGATGGGGACCATATAGGGACAGGATCAGGGACCATACAGGGGCTTGGGCCATACAGGGACAGGGCCATGTAGGGACAGGAATCATATAGGGACAGGGCCATATAGGGGCAGGGACCATGTAGGGACCTGAGCCATATAGAGACTTGGGCCATATAAGGACTTGGGCCATAAAGAGACAGGACCATACAGAGGTTTGGGCCATATAGGAACAAGGCCATATAGGAACAGGGACAGGGCCATACAGGGACTTGGGCCATAAAGGGACAGGGACAGGGCCATATAGGGACCAGAATGGGACCATATAGGGACTTGGGCCATGTAGGAACTTGGGCCATACAGGGACAGGACCATATGGGAACTCGGGCCATATAGAGATTTGGGCCATATAGGGACAGGGCCATATAGGGACAGGGACAGGATCATATAGGGACTCAGCCCATGTAGGACCACAGCACCCTGTGTGACAGAGTGACCACAAGCAGGGGGTCAGTGTCCACATCCACATCCTCCTGTCTGGGCTGGGGACCCTAACTGGGGATGTCACCACGGCCACCATGGTGACACCAGCCCAGTAATGACCCCTGCATGGGCTGGAGACCCCAAACTGGGATGTCACCACAGAGTCACCACGGCCACCAGGGTGTCCAGCCCGGCAATGACCCCTGTCTGGGTTGGAGACCCCAACCAGGGATGTCACCACGGCCACCATGGTGACACCAGCCTGGAGACCCCAACCGGGGATGTCACCACAGCCACCATGGTGACACCAGCCTGGAGACCCCAACCGGGGATGTCACCACGGCCACCATGGTGACACCAGCCTGGAGACCCCAACCGGGGTTGTCACCACGGCCACCATGGTGACACCAGCCCGGCAGTGGCCCCTGCTGGCCCCACCGGGTCTCTCCGTAGGTGACAGAGGTGCCACAGAGCCACCACGGGCGGTGTCCCCAGCCCGGCCACCGCAGCTCCTCCCTTCCCAAACCCCAGGGATGGAAAAGCCTCTTGCAGGCGATGGGATGGGGAGACAAGATCGGCCCGGCCCCGGCACTGGTTTAAACTGGAGCAACTGGTTTAGCTGGGTCAAAGTGGAGCGGTGGCTGGGACCTGTTCCAAGCTGTGTGTAAAGCTCCTGGCATGTCCCTCACTGCTCCTGCTTCGGGAACAGCTCCTGGGAATCTGCCCTGCACCCCCCAGGACCCCCCAGAGCTGGGGTTCACCCTGGGGCACCTCAGTCCTGCTGTCCCAAAAAATTTGGGGTGCTGGGACCTGTTCTGAGCTGTGTGTAAAGCTCCTGGCATGTCCACTTTGGGAAGAGCTCCTGGGAATCTCCAGCCCTGCAGGGTCCAGGACCCCCAGGACCCCCCAGATTTGGGTTCGCCCTCGGTCCTGCTGTCCTAAAGGTTTTGTGGGCCTGGGACCTGTTCCAAGCTGTGTGTAAAGCTCCTGGCATGTCCCTCACTGCTCCTGCTTTGGGAAGAGTTCCTGGGAATCTGCCCTGCACCCCCCAGGACCCCCCAGAGCTGGGGTTCACCCTCGGTCCTGCTGTCCCAAAGGATTTGGGGTGCTGGGACCTGCTCCAAGCTGTGTGTAAAGCTCCTGCCATGTCCACTTTGGGAAGAGCTCCAGGGAATCTCCAGCCCTGCAGGGTCCGGGACCCCCAGGACCCCCCAGGACCCCCCAGATTTGGGGTTCACCCTCAGTCCCGCTGTCCCAGAGGATTTGGGGGGCTGGGACTTGTTCCAAGCTGTGTGTAAAGCTCCTGGCACATCCCTCGTTGCTCCCATTTCTGGGAATCTGCCCTGCAGGGTCTGGGACCTCCCAGGACCCCCCAGGACCCCCCAGATTTGGGGTTCACCCTCGGTCCCACTGTCCCAGAGAGTCTGGGGGGCTGGAACCCATTCTGAGCTGTGTGTAAAGCCCCTGGCGTGTCCCTTGCTGCTGCTTTGGGAACAGCTCCTGGAAATCTGCCCTGCAGGGTCTGGGACACCCCAGGACCCTCCAGGACCCCCCAGATTTGGGGTCACCCTCGGTCCCGCTGTCCCAAAGGATTTGTGGGGCTGGGAATGCTCTTCACACACTCCGGTCCCGTCCCTGTCCCCGCCTGGCACCGGGTGGGCTCGGGGTTATTTTTGGCCCATGCCCGTCCCGGTCGCGAGCCCGGTGACGTTCCCGGGGCTCTCCCGGGATCCTGCCCGCTCTGGGGACGGGGACACGGCGAGTGAGTGCCACGGACCCCTCCTGGTGCCCCCCAAGCTCGGAATTTTGGGATCCGGTACCCCCCAGGCTCGGAATTTTGGGATCCCACCCCTCCCGGTGCTCGGGATCTCGGGATCCGGCCCCTCCCGGTGCTCCTCAATCTCGGAATTTTGGGATCCGGTCCCTCCCGTTGACCTCCAAATTCGGGATCTCGGGATCCGGCCCCTCCCGGTGCCCCCCAATCTCGGAATTTTGGGATCCGACCCTTCCCGGTGCCCCCAAGCTCGGAATTTTGGGATCTGGTGCCCCCCAATCTCGGAATTTTGGGATCCGGCCCCTCCCAGACCCCCCCTCCCTGCCCCACACCCGCAATGGGGCCGTGCCCTGGTCCCGAGCTGCCCTTTTGGGACCCCCACCCTACCTGGGACCCCTCCTCTGTTTGGGGACCCCCCAGTTTCCCCATTCCCAGGGTTTGGCCCCAGCGGGTTTGGGGTCCCCGGGCAGGGCCCCTCCTCAGCCGCGGGGACAGGAAATGAGGGAGCTGCAGGATGTTAATTAACCCCTAATTAGCGCCGGAACACGGCGCGAGGAGCTCGGCACCACCCGGCCCTGCTGGAAATGCTGCTCCTGTTTGAGGGGGTCACAGAGAGGGGGTGAAGAATTTGGGGGAACAGGAATTTGAGGGATTAGGAATTTTGGAGATGAGGAATTTGGGGGATTAGGATTTTGGGGGCTGAAGCATTTGGGGGATCAGGAATTTTGGGGATCAGAAATTTAGGGGATTAGGAATTCAGGGGATGAGGAATTTTGGAGATTAGGAATTTGGGGGATCAGGAATTTAGGAGATGAAGAATTCAGGGGATTAAGAATTTGGGGGCTGAGGAATTTGGAGGATTAAGAATTTGGGGGATCAGGAATATGGGGGACCAGGAATTTAGGAGATGAGGAATTCAGGGGATTAGGAATTTGAGGGGCGAGGAATTTGGGGGATCAGGAATTTCGGGGATGAAGAACTTGGGGGTTGAAGCATTTGGGAGATTAGGAATTTAGGGGATGAGGAATTTGGGGGATCGGG
Source organism: Tangara arthus (assembly GCA_035584835.1). Taxonomy (NCBI): domain Eukaryota; kingdom Metazoa; phylum Chordata; class Aves; order Passeriformes; family Thraupidae; genus Tangara; species Tangara arthus. The sequence continues at coordinate 5,983,896 of JAWMQZ010000103.1, read as the reverse complement.
AACTTGAGGGATGAGGAAATTGGGGAATCAGGAATTTGGGAGATTAGGAATGTAGGAGATGAGGAATTCGGGGGCTGCGGAATTCGGGGGTTGAGGAATTTGGGAGATTAGGAATTAATTCAGGAGATGAGGAATTTAGAGGATCAGGAATTTTGGGGGGTCTGAGGAATTTGAGGGCTGAAGCATTTGGAGGATCAGGAATTTGGGGCCTGAAGAATTCGGGGGATCAGGAATTCAGGGGATCAGGAATTCGGGGGATCAGGAATTCGGGAGATCAGGAATTCGGGGGATCAGGAAGGGATCAGGAATTCGGGGGATCAGGAATTCAGGAGATCAGGAATTCGGGGGATCAGGAATTCAGGAGATCAGGAATTCGGGGGATCGGGAATTCGGGAGATCAGGAATTCGGGGGATCAGGCATTCGGGCGCTGAGGAATTCGGGCCCGATCTCCCCGGGGATGCCGGAGCCGCGGAGGCTGCGGGGCTCCAGCCCGCGCGGGCCCGGGGCCGTAACGGGATCCCGGGCATTATCAGCATCCCCGGGGCCAGCTCGGCTCCGGTTTCTTTGGCCGAGCCGTTGCTGCAGCAACGCCGGGCTGGCGCTCGTGGGGCCTTTTGAGGCGGACAAGAGCCCTTTGAGAGCGCGGGGGGCCCCGCGGAGTCACCCGATAGCCCCCGGCGCTCCCCCCGGGCCGCGCTGGCTCCCGGGGACACCGGATCCGTCACGGGCACCGGGAGCCGCCGATCCCAGCGCGGGGATGCGGCCCCCGGTGCTGACAACAGACGGGGGATGCCCGCGGGGTCACGGCGTGGCCACGGCTGTCACCCGGGGGTCCCCACGGGCTGTCCCCAATGAGGGACCCCCGTGTCCATGCCAATCCTCACAATGTCCCCAATTTTCCCACATCTGGGGGTGACAGGGGTGACACTCGAGGGTGGCGCGGGGACCCCTCCTGAGGCGACGCTGTCCCCCCGCGGTTCTGGGGGTGCTGCCCGCGGTTTGTGCCCCCCATGCCCGGCCCCCGCGGGGCTGGCCCGTGGTGCCAGCCCGGCTGCCCAGCCCCGGTATCGGATCCTCCCGGAGGGAGGGGGCTTGGAGCTTATTTAACGTGCCCGGCCCGGCCGGGCGGGCGCACTCGGAGCGCGGGGAGCTCAGGTGAGCGCAGGTGCCTCTGTTCCACCCCAAATCTCCCCTCAGAACCCCCTGGCCAGCCCCTGGGATCCCCCAAACCCCCTGGGATCCCCCCAGACCCCCAGTCCTGCCTGGTGGGACCACGGCCGGGGGTGGGTGACATTTTGGGGGCTGAGGAGTTCGGGGGCTGAGGAATTTGGGGGATCGGGAATTTGAGGGATCAGGAACTTGGAAGATCAGGAATTTAGGGGGATGAGGAATTTGGGGGATCAGGAATTTAGGGAGATGAGGAATTTGTGGAGATGAAGAATTTGGGGGATCAGGAATTTGGGGGGATGAAGAATTTGGGGGATGAGGAATTTGGGGGATCAGGAATTCGGGGGATCAGGAACTCGGGGGA
>JAWMQZ010000103.1:5970110-5980600 GCA_035584835.1 Tangara arthus | reverse complement strand
CAGAGGATTAACCCTTAAAAGCAACAGCCTGTTGCATATTCATACAGCTCATACATGATGCATAAATTCCATTCAAATACGGGATTCTGTCTGGTCGGTGTCAGTTTCTTCCTCATAATCCTGATGTCGTCTTCAGGGTTAAGCGAGGCAGGAAGAAGTTCGTTTCTTCTGATAAGGGAGCAATAAATTGTCTTTCTCTGAAAGATTTGGGTGTCCTGTGGCCGCTATCTCGCTGCGAGTCCTTTCTTTAAAAAAAGAATCTTATCTAGCATAGTTTCTATTTTAACTTTATGTTATAACCTAAAACTATATTTAACACACTACTTAAGAGAATTAATACAGTATCACTTTCTAACATAACACATTAAATATTCATTCTAATATTTGCCAAAAGCCAATCATGAAATACGCACTTTTCACACCATGGTTCCATGACGATTCCACGACAATTCCATGACAATTCCCCGACAATTCCATGACGATTCCATGACGGTTCCATGACGGTTCCATGACGACACCGCTCTCTATGACGTCACCAGAACGCCACCCCGAATTCCCGCCAGAACGTTCCCGCCTCCCCCGCCCCGCCCCTTTCTCCGCCCCCCGTGACTCCACCAATCACCGCCCGCCGAGGGCGGGGCTCACGCGGCAGGGGGCGTGGCCGGGAGCGCGGCCGCCATTTCGGCGGGGGCGGGAGCGGCGCCGGCGCCATTTTGTCGCGGGCGGCTGAGGGAAACGCGGCAGCGGCGGCGGCGGGAGCGGGCGGAGCTCAGCGCCAGCCCCGGCCCCGCGCCGGCCCCACACCGGCCCCGCAATCACCCGCTCGCCCGCCGGAGCCACCGGAGACCTGGCGACCGTGTGCTTCGGTGAGTGAGCGGCCCGGGGGCGGAGAGCCGGGAGGAGCCCCTGAAGGCCCGAGGGGTCCCCTCATGATCCCCTCATGGTCCCCGAGGGGTCCCCTCATGGCCCTCTCAGGGTCGGGGCTTTTCCCCCTTATCGGACTCCGGAACCAGGCCTGAGGGAGCCGAGCTGATTATTTTTTCCCTCAGGAAGAAAAACGCTTTAAAAACCACTTCGAATTGAAAAAGCTGCTGTATATTAAAAGAAAATTGTTAAAAATCATTTAAAACAGGAATAAGGATTTCTGTTGTCGCCATTTCTGGGTGTAAATCCTCTCAATAAAGCGGTTTTTGAGGGTATTATGGAGTGAGCGCATCCCGGTCGTCATCCGCCCGTTAAATTTGCTGCTAATTATAAATTAAATTAATAAATCGATCTGCAGAGCTCGGAGGTTGGAACCCAGCGTGTTTCTGTAATATGCAGCACTGGGGGGGATTTAAATCCCTGCTCTGAGGGGATTTAAACCTCGATGTTTTTAAAGGATACCGTGCTTTTGTAACATCATCTTGGATTTTTATTCCAAATTTTATTCCTCGGGCCCTTAAAATTGGGGTTTGCACCTTGGTCATGCTAAGAACATGGGAAATGTGGAGGTGTCACTGTGCTAAAGGCATTTGGGTGCTATTTACAGCTGGTTTTTTACATTATTACTCAAAATAGCGATAAGGTATTCGCTGTAAAAAGATAAATTTTTACTAAAGGTAAATTAAAATAGCTCCTATATTTATTAAACCTGGTAGAAGGTTGGAAAACATTAAAAATACATAAATATAATATTTATGACTTGTCTCACTCTTAGTTTTCTCCACACAGAACAGAGGGTTTTTAATGTTTAATCGTGTAAATATGTAATAATTGTATTAATTTCATGTCTTGAGTTCTGGTTTGCATCTTTGCTCTGAAGATGGCATTTGGTTTCCGTCTTGCTGCTTGGATTTTTATATTATTCCTCCTAATATTGCTGAAGCATTCACTGTGAAAAGATGGATTTTTGGTAAGGGAGAAATAAAGGAACTCCCTGATTTATTAGAACTGGGAGAGGGCTAAAAAACATTAAAAATCCCAGAATCAGAATTGAAAAATCCTGACAGAGGGCTAAAAATCACTGAAAATAAATGAATATATTCCAGATAACCTGCAGTAATCTTGATTTCCTCTGCCCAAGCAGGCAGAACAGAAGGGATTTTTAGTATTTAGTGGTATAAATGTGTGCTAAATGTCTAAATTTTTATTTTTGGGGCCTGTTTTTTGCAGATTCTCTGAAGATGGCTGCACAGTCAGCACCGAAGGTCGTGCTAAAGAGCACCACCAAGATGTCTCTGAACGAGCGGTGAGGAAGCCAACGGCACCTTCAGCTCCTAAGAAATCATATATATTTTTAATTTTTTTATTTTTTTTTACTTAATTCTCACTATCCAAAAAAAAAACAAAAAATCCAAAAACCCACCGTGGTTTTTCAGCCCTCTTTTAACCTCGTCCAGCGAGCGGGTGGTGCCTTCCACACCCGCCTTACCCAAGGTTAAAAGGGCCAAAAAAAAATAATTCCGGAGGGGATTTCTCCGTGCTTTTAGTTGTCGTAAATCCGGTGGGATGTGTTGTAAGAGCAGAGACCAACCTCACACCCTCCCTGTCTCTCCCACATGTTTTGACATTGGTATTTTGGCTCTGCTGCCGCGCCCGAGGGTCCCACCCGCCCGGGTGGGCTCTGTAAGAGGCCGGCGGCGGCCTCGGAACCGGCCCAAAGGTCCTTCCAGGCCTTGTAAGAGGCACCAGCTTTGGCTTCACCTCCATCTCTCTCTGTCCTCGAGCTCTTCCCGTGGCTCATTCCGCTGGGTTTTCCCACGTCTGGCTCCTCCGTGATCACTAACGGGTGTCCGTCTGTCCTGCTGAGTGCTTTGGGGTTAAACACGCTGGGATGGGGCAGCCCCTGAGCTCAGGGGCACCTTGCTGACTCCTTCGCTCCCTGTCAGCCCAAACTCCTCGTTTTTGTGGGTGGATTTCATTTTTAGGAGGTGGATTTCGTTTTTATGGGGTGAATTTCATTTTTAGGGATTAAATTTCGTTTTTAATGGGGTTAATTTCATTTTTTAGGAGGTGAATTTCCTTTTTAGGGGATGGATTTCATTTCTAGGAATGGATTTCATTTTTAGGGGGTGAATTTTATTTTTAGGAGGTGAATTTCATTTCTAAGGGGTGAATTTCATTTTTAGGAGGTGGATTTCATTTTTAGGGGGTCAATTTCATTTTTAGGAGGTGAATTTCCTTTTTAGGTGCTGGATTTTATTTTTAAGGGGTAAATCTCGTTTTTAGAGGGTGAATTTTGTTTTTGGGGGTTAAATTTCATTTTTAGGGGGTGGATTTCGTTTTTAGGGGGTGAATTTCATTTTTAGGAGGTCGATTTCTTTTTTAGAGGGTAAATTTTATTTTTCTGGGGTGAATTTCATTTTTAGGGGTAAATTTCATTTTTATGGGGTGATTTCGCTCACCAGCTCCCAGGAAACTGCTGGTGCTCAGGAACCTTATTTACCACCTCTCTTTGATGGAGAAATTAAAACACCATGTAAATTCCCAAGTGGCCTCATTTCAGGAGAGCAATTGGGTAGAATACAGGAGATTCTGTGTAGTGGAATTTTGTACAGTCATGGTTGGAAAAGGCTTTAAGATGATCCTTTCCAACCTGATGCTGGAGGACACCAAGCGTGGCCTCTTCCCAACCTCCCTCCTAGCCTGGAATTTTGAGCTTTTCCCAGATTTTTTGGGGCTTGATTTGGCTTTTGCTGTCCTGTTTCTCCCCCTCTCTGTCACGACCATCCCCGCTTCCTGCTGGTTGTCACCCCTTCTGCCATCTCTAAACCCACTAACCTCCAGCTTTCTCATTCCCACTGAAAACTTCCACCTCATTCCTGCCTCTCCAGCGAGGGATCCATAATCCCATAAGTGCCACTCTTTGCATAAAAGGTTCATGGGAGCTGGAGCCCCACTCGAGCACCGTGAAATGCCGATAATTGTGTGTTTTAAGCTTTAATTAAACCCCGTTTTATTCGACCTTGAAGCTTCACTAACATGCTGAAGAACAAACAGCCGATGCCGGTGAATATCCGGGCCACCATGCAGCAGCAGCAGCTGGCCAGCGCTCGAAACAGACGGCTGGCCCAGCAGATGGAGAACAGACCGTCTGTGCAGGCTGCTCTGAAGCTCAAACAGGTGAGGGGAAAGGAGATTTGAGCCTTGCAGGATGTGGAAAAAAACGGCTCCGGAAAGAAAAAGAGACCAGAGAAGGGAAGGGGATGGAGGGTGAGTGTGGGGAACTCAGCGGGGACTTGTGGTTCTCCAGAACTCCCTGACAGGAGGGTGGCTTGGACACAGGAGAAGGAATTTCCTGGGAAGGGTGGTCAGGTTTTGGCAAGGACTGCCCAGGGAATTTTGGTGTAGTCGTCCCTGGAGGTGTCCAGGGAAAACCTGGATGTGGCACCTGGGCTGGGCGCAAGGTGGGGATTGCACTCAGTGGTCTGGGAGGTCTTTTCCAACCTGGAGACTTTTGGGATTCTGTAAAAAAGGTGTTGTAGAGTGTCCAGAGGATGGAGAAGGGTCTGGAGGTGCCATGTGAGGAGGGGCTGAGGACATTTGATGTGTCCTGGAGACTCAGGGATCTGCAGCTCCAATCTCTGCTCCCTGACAGGATCCTGGGAATGGCTGGAGCTGTGCCAGGGGGGATTTAGGATGGATTTTAGGGCCCCTAGAGAGTGCTGGGCACTGCCCAGGCTCCTCAGGGAATGGGATGAAGCTGTGCCAGGGGAGGTTTAGGATGGATTTTAGGGCCCCTAGAGAGTGCTGGGCACTGCCTAGGCTCCCCAGAGAATGGACACATTCCTGAGGCTGCCAGAGCTCCAGCAGCTGTTCCCAGGAATGCCCAGGGTGGGATTTTGGGGTGTCTGTGCAGGGACAGGACTTGGCCTGGAGGATCCTCATGGATCCCTCCCAACTCAGATCATTCCATAATCCTAAAAATGAGATACCTGGGAGGGACTGGCAGAAAATCTCCGCTTTTTCCCTCAGATCAGTGACACCTTGTCACTCCCTGGTTGTCAGTGGGGATTTTCCCTACATGTTGTCACTCCCTGGTTGTCAGTGGGGCTGTTGGGTGCTGCCTGTTGATGTCTCCTCTCTATTTTTCCAGACCAAAGGCTCATCCCAGACTCCAGGAGCTGCTTCACCTCACAGTCCCAGGGCAGCAGCATCCCCTAAACCCCCCCTCCCTCTTTACCCTTGCTCTGGTGGCTTTTCCTGTGGTGGAGCCTTTTCATGTCCCCAGTCCCAGATTGCTGCATGACTCCTGTCCCTCCCAAATCTTCTCTTCCAGAAGAGCTTGAAGCAACGCCTCGGCAAGAGCAACATCCAGGCGCGGCTGGGCCGGCCGGCGGGGACGCTGGCCCGAGGGGCCCTGGGCCAACGGGGGCTGGCCCTGGGCCAGCGGGGGCTGCCCCGGGGGGCCCTGCGGGGCCGCGGTGCCCGGGCCATCATCCGAGGAGGGGTGGCACTCCGAGGTCAGTGCCCTGCCGTGCCCCTGTCCCCTCGTGCACCATTCCCCCGGGATGAAATTCTGGTTGTTGGTGTTACCGATATTGCGGATGGGATGTACTTTGGCTTGGCTGAACCAAATAGGGACAACTGTGGTGTTTGTTTCACCTCAGAGACGCTTTTGGCTCTCTGGATCACCCCAGACACACTTTTGGCTCTCTGGATCACCCCAGAGACACTTTTGGTCAGCTGGATCACTCCAGACACACTTTTGGCCAGATGGGTGTTGCAACTGGGCACGTGGAGACAAGTCCAGACATGCAGGAGCTCTGGTGGTGCTGGGATGGAGCTTCCCCCCATAACGGGCTGCTCCTCAGGTTTCCCTCTGCCAGAGAAGCTTTGAGGTGATGGTGAAGGAAAGGAGTCGGTTCTGATGGAGGGTTTGGATTGAGTTTTTATTCTGAATCCAGCAGTTGCTCCAGCAGAACTCCCAGACCCGTGTGGCTGCTGGGGGAGAGGAGGAAAGAAGGGATGGGGAGTCACCAAGCAGGTACAAGGGACAAAGGACACCTGGATGTCCCAATGGCCCTTCTGGAATTCCAGGACTGACAGACAGCGCTGGCAGGGCTCAGGGTGGGGAAAGGAGGGATGACTGACACACCTGGGAGGGAGACATCAGGGAGGGTGAGATAAACCATAAAATCACACCTCAACACCCGTTTTTCTGCCTTTTCCACCCAAGGTCAAGGCCTGCTGCGTGGCGGGAGGGGGATTGCCCCCAGGATGGGCCTGCGGAGAGGCGGCATCAGGGGCCGCGGGGGCCCGGGCAGAGGCGGCCTGGGCCGGGGCGCCATGGGCCGGGGAGGCATCGGCGGCAGAGGTCAGTGCCTGGGAATAACGGGGACAATCCAGGATCCAGCTGGGATCCTCCTGTCCTGGCTGAGGCTGAGAAATGGATCCTGCAACCACAAGAAATCCCAGCCTGGAATTTAAAGCTTTTATCCAAGATGTGGTTGTTTTATCAGCAGGGATGGGAGGAGAAACACCATATTGGTGTTAGACTGGGATTGAGGAATTCTCGGGAAGCTCCTAACTTGAGTGATGAGAAGGAGATGGGAGTGTAGCCATGAGTCAAATATCTCTCTGGGAATCACCAAGGGGTTGAGAGGGGTGGGAAATCCAGGGATGGAGGCAGGGATGGGATGGAGGCAGTGATGGGGTGGGAAATCCTGGGATGCAGACAGTGATGGGATGGGAAATCCTGGGATGGAAATGCCAGGATGGAGGCAATGATGAGATGGAGGCAGTGATGGGGTGGGAAATCCTGGGATGCAGGCAGTGAGGGGTGGGAAATCCCAGGATGTAGGGGTGGGAAATCCTGGGATGGAGTGATGGAAAATCCCAGGATGGAGGCAATGATGAGATGGAGGCAGTGAGAGATGGGAAATCCCGGGATACAGACAGTGATGGAGTGGGAAATCCCGTGAATGAGGGGTGTGAAATCCCGGGATACAGACAGTGATGGGGTGGGAAATCCCTGGCCACATCCCATTCCCATCCCTCAGGGCGCGGCATGGCCGGGCGCGGCCGGGGCGGCTTCGGCGGGCGCGGCAGAGGCCGGGGCCGCGGCAGAGGCTCGGCACGGCCCGCCCTCACCAAGGAGCAGCTGGACAACCAGCTGGACGCCTACATGTCCAAGACCAAGGGACACCTGGACGCCGAGCTGGACGCGTACATGGCACAGACGGATCCCGAGGCCGCCGACTGAGGGGCCGGGACTGCCGGGGGGAGGCTCCGTCCCCGAGGGGAAACTCAGACTTAGTGTGTTCTTGGATGTTTTGATACTCTCTGTTGTATTAAACTTTTTTTGGATTGTTCTTTTCCGGGGATCTTTTTGGTGGTTTTTCACTGAGGATGGGATGGAGCTGCTGTGGGGATTCTGCTGCTGGCAGCACCAGGGGTGCACCTGTGGATTGGGGTCCAGGTGTGTGGAGCTCCATGGTTGGGTTTTGGGATAGTTTGGTTGGGTTTTGGGATAAGTTGTTGGATTTTGGGATGAGTTTGGTGGACTTCGGGATGGTTTGTCGGTTTTTGAGATGAGTTTTGTTAGATTTTCAGATAGGCTTGTTGGGTTTTGGGATGGTTTGTCGGGTTTTTGGATGGGTTTGTTGGATTTTTGGGATCAGCCCTTGTAATTTTGGGATGGCTGGAGTTCAGTTTAACCCCCCTGAAGCCAAATCAGCCTTCCCAACAGGAAGAGCCTGACTTTGGATGTTGTTCTCCTCCCAGGTACTCAGATCCTTTCATTCTGCCCCAAAAATCCCTGTGGGGTTGGGGCAGGTGGAAAACTTCCCTGTTTTAGTGGATTTTGGGGGATTGAAGTTCTTTTGACGCCGCGTTTCTGTGTGGTTCAAGTGTTTGTTTAAAGAAATGAGAGGCAGCGACAGAAAATTCAGCCAGGACAGTGAAGTGGAAATTTCTCTTTTCCAGAACAAGCTCCAAAATTCATCATTTTTTTTTTTAAGATGAATTTGCATAACTAAAGGCTCTGTGCTTTTATCACCCATGCTTTTTTTCCTGTTTCCTTGGAATTTTGCATTTCTGATTACCTAAAGGAGAGAGAATTCCCAGAGCTCTGTGTGGGGTTTTCTCTGGAAATGGGAGTTTCCTCAATTTACTCCGCAGGGCAGAAGGAAGGGGAGGGCACCGGGAATCCACCGGCTCCTGGTTCCCTCCCGGTGCGGCGTTCCCGGGGGATAACCGGGGCCGGACCCGCGGGATAACCGGGGCCGGACCCGCGGCGCTCTCGGTGGGAGCCGGGCCCGGCGGCGCCGGGGGCGGGGCCCGTCTGGGGGCTGGCGCCGTGAAAGCGCGGCCGCGATTGGCTGGCGGGGCGAGGCCCGGCTGTCACGGGCGCTGCCATTGGCTGCGGCGCGGCGGCGCCTCACGCGCTCCGGCCGCTCCTTTTGTTATTGTAGGGCCGGAGTTGGGAAAGGGCCGAGGGAGCGGGAACGGGGCCGGGGAGAGGAGGAGGAGGAGGAGGAGAGGGCTGAGAGGAGGAGGAGAAAGCTGGGAGCAGGAGGAAAGGGCTCACAGAAGGCGGTGGAGGCTGAGGGAAAGGGCTGACAGGAGAAGGAGGAGGCTGAAGGCAGAAGGAAAGGGCAGGGGCTGAGGCAAAGGACTGAGGGTGGGAGAAAAGGGCAGGACAGGGGCTGAAGGAAAGGCGGGGGCCGAGGGCAGGGCAGGAGGCTGAGGGAAGGGCAGGGGTCTGCAGACACGGCAGCACCGCCGTGAGCCGGAGGAGATGCGGCGGCAGCCGGGCCACGAGTGACGGCAGCCGGGACCGGTGCAGGTGAGTCGAGCCCGAGCCACCCTCGGTCCCCTGGGGGTCCCCGATGTGTCCCCTCCTTCTTGAACCGTGTCGCCCCTCAGAACCCCTGCGCTGTCCCTGTCACCTTCCCGTGGCGTCCCAGGAACATCCCCTAGGACGAGTTTTGGGACTGGGATCAGCCGGGGGCTCTCCTGGCAGGGCGGTGTGGGGTGAGGACTGAGCCCAGCTTGCCCCAAACCCGAGCGGGCTGAGCTCTGCAGAGGGACGGGGATGGCTCCGACCCTTCCAGCCTTCCCTGGAGCAGCCTTGGGATGCAGGGAGGGGGAGCAGGACCCCAAATCCCCTCTCGCATTGCTTTTAGCCCCGAAACATGAGGCAGAGCATGGGCAGGGAGCGGGGATGGGATACCCGGGCTGAACCCCAGAGCCTGGCGGGGGGCGCAGGGTCCCCACGGTGGGGTCCCTGAGCATCCCTGGAAGTGTCCCCATACCGAGATGGCATCTTGGAGGAGCCTGGGGACACGCGGGTAGTGCTGGCAGGACACTCAGGCTCCCTCGCAGTCCCAGATAAGGAGCAGAGAGCGGCGTTTGTTGTGTCTGCCGCCATCCCAAGGATTTTCCAGGCTCTGGCGTGAGCAGGGTCTGGCAGGAAAGGGAGAAGCCGGCAGAGAGAGAATGAGAGGGGTTAAGGAGCGGCGCCAGGCTGGGCTCTGTTTAGTCTGGGCTCGGCGGCGGCTGCGGGAGCGGCTCCGTCCCCGTGGCACCGGGCACGGACACAGCCCTGCTCCGTGCCAGGCTGGGGACAGCGCTGTCCCCGAGCCTGATGCCACCACCCAGCTCTGCCTGGGGACACCCCGAGTGTCGCTGTAAACTGTGCTGGGTCGCCTCACCCCAAGCTGGGGACAAACTGGCACTCAGGGAGCACAGAACGCCGGCTTTGGGTGACATGGCTTTGTCACTTGGAGGGTGCCACCTTCCCTGGTGCCAGCGGCTCGGTGTCACCTGCAGCAGGGTGACCCCAAGCTAGGGACAAACTGACACTCAGGTCGTGGCATCAACCAGGGAGCAGAGAAACCAGGCTTTGGGTGACATGGCTTTGTCACCTGGAGGGTGCCACCATCCCTGGTGCCAGCAGCTCGGTGTCCCCTGCAGCAGGGTGACCCGCTGGGGACACGCCATGTCCCTGGGCAGCGACAGCGGCCCCGGCATCGTGCACAGCCTGCTGTGCCACCGGCAGGGAGGGGACAGCGAGGCCTTCGCCCGCCGCGCCATCCAGAGCCTGCTGAGGAAGCTGAAGGAGAAGAGGGACGAGCTGGACGCGCTGGTGGCCGCTGTCACCTCCGGAGGGGCCCAGCCCGGCCAGTGTGTCACCGTGCAGCGGACCCTGGACGGGCGGCTCCAGGTACCCCGGGACACCGGCATGGGGGCTGAGACCCCTGGGGACCCCCGGGATGGGGGGGACATGGGTAAACGCACCCCAAATTAGGGGGTCCTGCGTGTTGGGGTGCCCTGGGTCGTGCGGGAGCGGCTGGGCTGCATCCCCCGCCCGCAGCCCCCTCCCCTGCGCGGCTTCCCCCGCGCCGCCCTGCCCTGCCCGGTGAGTCAGTGTCTGCTGCGGCCGGGGGAGCGCGGAGGGGGCGTTTGTTGTGTCTGGAACCGCGGGGGGACCCCCGGCCTGGCACCAGCCCCGTGCTGGGGGGGCTTGGGGGGTCCTGGTGTGGGGGGATCCCGGTTTGGGTGTT
>JAWMQZ010000103.1:5932054-5953270 GCA_035584835.1 Tangara arthus | reverse complement strand
GATCACTGGGGTGGAATCAATGGCCTGGAAGGGGATGAGGATAATGGGATGGAGCAGGGTGGTTTGGGGTGGTTTGGGGTGGTTTGGGGTGGGATGAGCCACCGGGAAGCGGCGTTGCCAGCGATCCCCACCTGCTCCTGCTGCAGGGCCTTGACGAAGGCGTTCTTGAGGCGATTCGTGTGCTCGGCCTTGAGCGCCTTCTTCTGGTTGGAGGTCTGGCACTGCTCGCACAGGATCCGCCCGCCCTTCTCCTGCTTCCAGTGCGGCGTGAAGTCCGTGCGGCACTGCGCGCACACGAACGGCTCCACGCGCGGCACCGCCGGGGCGCTCTTCCCTGAAACGCACCCCGACTCAGCGCCCAGCAGGACATGGCGTTTTGGGGGGGAGAGATTTAAAATCCTGACTGAGATCGCCAAAAAAAATGGGTGGGAGTAGTGAAAATTTTGGCTGAAATCGTGCGAATCGGATGAAATCCTGCGAATCGGCAAAGTCCCGCAAATTGGCCAAAAATCCTGCACCCAGACAGACCACAACGTTTTGGGATGAAAGACTGAAAATCCCAACTGAAATCACCAAAACCTGGGCAGGAATATTGAAATTTTTGGCTAAAATACTGAAATTTTTGGCCGAAATCCTGTGAATTGTCCAAAATCCTGAGAATCGGCCAAAATCCTGAGAATTGGCCAAAATCCTGTGAATTGGCCAAAAATCCTGCACGCAGACAGAACACAATGTTTCAGGCTAAAATCCTGAAAATCCTGACTGAAATCACAAAAAAACTGGGTGGGAATATTGAAAGTTTTGGCCGAAATCCTGTGAATCATCCAAAATCCTGAAAATTTCATCTAAAATCCCACAAATTCAATCTGAAAACTTTCAAACCCCTTAAAAACCTTCAAACCCATCCCAAAATTTCAATTTCCTCCCAACCCCCACCACACCTCCTTCTACAACCCCTCCAACCACCCCCCAAGCCCTAAACCCCACCATTTCACCCCAAAACACCCCAAACCGTGGGTTGAACCCCATGATTTCACCCCAAAACACCCCAAACTGTGCCTTGAACCCCACGATTTCACCCTGAAACGCCCCAAACAGTGGGTTGAACCCCACGATTTCACCCCAAAACGCCCCAAACCGTGATTGAACCCCACGATTTCACCCCGAAACGCCCCAAACCGCGGTTGAACCCCATGATTTCACCCCAAAACGCCCCAAACTGTGCCTTGAACGATTTCACCCTGAAATGCCCCAAACCATGATTGAACCCCACGATTTCACCCCGAAACGCCCCAAACCGTGGTTGAACCCCCGGAATCCCCTTCGGGATGTCCCCGGGCATCACCTTGGCTGTCGATGACGCTCTGCACCACCTCCTCCAGCCCCACCATGTAGATGAACTCGCTGTTGGCGGCGCTGGGCAGGAAGTGCAGCAGCGGCGCCGGCGGTTTCGGGGGAGGGATCTCCAGCAGCGTCTTCTCCAGCTGCTTGCGCAGCGCCAGCTTGGCGGCCGCCTGCGAGTTGGCGGCGTCCGAGAGGGCGCTGGGGCTGGGGAGAGGGGAGGACACGCGGGCCACCGAGCCCGGCTGCATGTGCGACGCGAGGTTCATGTAGATGGCGGAGGAGGACGAGCGCTGGCACGGCACCGAGGAGCCCGATTGCTGCCGGGGAGGAGGTTTGGGGTCAGGTGGGGATTTGGGATCAGGGCAGAGTTTTGGATCAGGTAGGGATTTGGGATCATGGTGGGGATTTGGGATCGGGTGGGGATTTGGGATCAGGTGGGAATTTGGGATCAGAGTGGGAATTTCAGATCAGGTGGGGATTCGGGATCAGGGCAGAGTTTTGGATCAGGTAGGGATTTGGGATTGGGTGGGGATTTGGGATCAGGTGGGAATTTGGGATCAGATGGGGATTTGGGATCAGAGTGGGAATTTCCGATCAGGTGGGGATGCGGGATCAGGTGGGGATTTGGGATCAGAGTGGGGATTTGGGATCACAGTGGGGGATTCGGGATCAGGGCAGGAATTTGGCATCGGGGTGCGAATTTGGGATCAGGGCGGGAATTCGGGATCACAGCGGAATTTCAGATCAGGTGGGGATTTGGGATCAGGGTGAGGATTTGGGATCAGGGCACGAATTCAGGATGAGGGGGGGATTCGGGATCACAGACTCCTGGAGCACCAGGGGCTCTCAGGGGGACACAAGGGCTGGGGAGTCCCGGGAATGGCACAGCAGGTGTGGCCTTGGGGTGAGGGTTGTGCAAACCGGCCCAAACCAGTGCAAACCAGCCCAAACCAGTGCAAACTGGTACAAACCAGTGCAAACCAGCCCAAACCAGTGCAAACCGGCCCAAACCAGTGCAAACTGGTACAAACCAGTGCCCAAACCAGTGCTTGACCAGCCCCAACAGGCCCGAACCACTGTGCAAACCGGTACAAACCGGTAAAAACCGAGTGCAAACTGGCACCAACCAGTGCCCAGGCAGCCCAACGCAGTGCCCAGGTAGCCCAAAGCAGCGAAATCTAGCCCAAACCAGAGCCCAACCAGCCCAAACCAGTGCCCAACCAACCCAGACCAGTGCAAACCAACCCAAAGCAGTGCAAACCAGCCCAAACCAGTACCCAGAGCTTTGACCCACCGGCTGGTAGTTGATGGCAGGGCTCATCCCGGGCGTGGAGCTGCGGACCAGGCCGGGTTTCTGGGGCCCGCGCTGGCCCTGGAGCTGGGCGGGGCTGGGGGCGATGACGCGCTGGGACATCAGCATGTGGGGCAGGGCTGAGCTGGCGGCCGAGCGGATCACGCTGTGGCCCTGCGGGGAATCCAGGCAGGAATCGGGGATCAGATCCCAGGAACCAGCTCAGGAGAACCACAGGAATCCCCCCAGAGCTCAGTAACAAAATCGTAGAAAAATGAGGGAAACTTGGAGCATTGATTCCTGCTCATCCAGAATCCCAGTTAATCTCTAATGCCCCAAATCGCTCGCTTTTCCCCAAACTCTCCTGGATTTTTGAGGATTTTGTGGCCCTTTCCCCAGCTCAAGCTGGCACATCCCTAATTCCCGTGGGAGGCTGCAATTGCTCCACGGTCGAGGAGAGCAGCAGAAATCCATGGAGCAAACACTTCTCCTTTGGGAGCAGCAGGGAGGCTGCAGGCCTTGGAGAATTCCCACCATCCTCATCCCACTCCAGCTGGGACATTGGACACTCAGAGGATCATGGAATATCCATCTCCACAAGGATCACCGAGTCCTAATTCCTGACAAACCCAAATCCAACCCCAAGCACTGAGAATTGAAGGAAAAAGCTCCTCAGCTGTGTGTGCATCCACCAAAATCAGCATTTTCCAGCAAAAACCCAGGAATTCTCACCTGTAATGTCCTTAAATTCTGCGGCTCCACCCCCTGAGCTCCGGGCCGGGAGGGGATCTTGGACAGGCCCTGCTGTCCCACGTGGGCGGGGGACGGCTGCACGATGGACGCGGCGTTCTGGACAACGGGGGTCTGGGGGGGCACCAAGGACAGGATTTGTCATCCCAGGAGGGGATTTAGGGAATCCCACAGGTGGAGCGGGGGCTCTGTGTGTGCAGCCCTTGCTGGTATCCCACCCATGCCCAGCCCTCACCTTCTGCACCACGTTCTCCTTCTGGAGTTGGCTCTGCCGCAGCTTCTTGAGGAGCACCAGCCGGGCCTCCTCCAGCCGCAGCTCGTCCCGGAGCTGCTTGATCAGCTGCTGCCTCTCCTCCAGGCTCTTGCCCTGAAAAGCCCCAGAAACCCAGCAGGACGTGAGCAAGGGGAAAGCTGAATCCAAGTGGGAATTTGGACCACAGGTGCAACAACAGGGGGGCTGCACCTGGAACTGGCTGAGAAATGCCCCAAATGCTTCATCCCTCCCCAAATGCTTCATCCCTCCCCAGTGCCCCAAACACTTCATCCCTCCCCAGACGCTTCATCCCCCCCATCCTGAGCCTTTCCTGGGATGGAATTCCCGTTCCCTCACCTTGAACATCTCCAGGTTGGCCGCCTTGAGCCGCTCCTCCATGCGGGAGCTGGAGCGGGGGCTGGAGGCCTCGTTGTCCGACAGGACGATGATGTCCGGGGACGGGGTCAACCTGCCCCGGTCCTGGTCACTGCAGGGGGAAAGGAACCCCAGTGAGGCAGGAATTTGGGATCTGGGGAGCCCCAGCGAGGCAGGAATTTGGGATCTGGGGAGCCCCACTGAGCCAGCACTGTGGGATTTTGGGAGCAGGATCCCCCTCAGTCCAGCACGGATCCAGAGTGGCACGGCTCCCATGGACACCAGGAGGGAAGGACTCCCTCAAACGCACTCCCTCCCTCTCCAGAGGTGCAAATCCCACCTGGGAATGAGGTGGGAACCAGGAGCGCGTCCTGGTGCTGGGATGGGAGGGAATGGCAGGGACACTCCAGCCTGGAATTGCTCGTCCTCACTGTGGTGGAGAAGGGGTTGAATTCCCTCCCATCATTAACAGCACCACTCCAACCCAAATCTATTGGAAAAGCTCATTCCATAAAGGAAAACCTGCATGAATATCCAACTGATCCATGATGGGGTTGGGAAACCAAAGGAGCAGCAGGGAAAAGAAATGAACCAAAAATCAGTGGTGGAGTCCAGCAGGATCCAGGCAGGATCATCCCGGGAAGGAGAGTCCAAGAAAAGCCCTTTGAGACCCTGGATTCCATTCCTGCTGCTGGAGAGCCTTGGGAAACTGTGGGATAATCCAGCGTGGAGGTAATTCCAGCTCCCTGGAAGGTCCCTGCAGTGAGGGGACACCGTGGAATATCTCATCCCAAACTGTGAGCTCTGAACACCCAGGAGGGAGCCCAGAGGCAAATCCCAGCTCCCAGGTTTGGCTGTTCCAAGGGTGGGGAGATGCTCAGAGCTGGGATTGCCTCCCAAACATTCCAGCTGTTTTTGTGGATATTCCAAAGCACCAGGGCACGGAGCTGTCCCTGCTCCAGCAGGGAAATTCCAGAGCATCCCAAGGAGAAGGAGGCAGAGGGAGCCCATCCAGGCAAAGCAGGCTGAGTGCCAGGAGTTCCATACCAGGCTGGCACATTTGGGTGGGATTTTCCTGGATCAGGGCAGTCCCGCAGCTCCTGGGGATCATCTTCCAGGAGCATCCCAATAAATCCAGGTTGGATTATTGACATTCCACCAGGGGAACAAGGCAGAGCCAGAGTCCAAATCCAAGAGGGAAAATGGATCCATCCATGAGGAATCACCAATTGTTGGATTTCCTTTGTCCAGGGAAGAGCAGAATTCCAACAGAATCACCGGAAGAGGAGCCAGGGCGAGGGAGGCAGGCAGAGGTGAGGAGAGGTGGAGCACATTCCCAAGGAAAATCCAGGAAAACGAGACATTCCCAGTGTCACTTCTCAACTCAGAGTGGAGCATTCCCAGCTCCTTCCAGGGCTGATTTCCCAATCCAAGCGTCCGTGTGCGATGCTGGTGTCCCACTGGGAACCCTCATATTGCCCAATATCCAGGGAATTCCGCTGAGGATGCAGCTCCACGCTCAGAGCAGGACCCTCCAGGGACACCTCCCACCATCCCAGGCTGCTCCAAGCCTCGTCCAGCCTGGCCTCAGACACTTCCAGGGATGAGAAATTCACAAATCTCTGGACAACCTGTGCCACCTTCCCATCCCACCTGCCCTCTGTCCATGAGAAGCCATTCCCTCTCATCCCACCATTCCCAAGTCCCGCCCCAGCTCTCGGTGTCACCACAACAGGCTCTCCAGGACCCCCCAAATCCCATTTCACTCCCAGCCCGGAATTCCCAGCACCCACCTCCTCCTGGCGCTCATGTCCACGGGCTCGTCGTTGATGTTCTCCTTGCCCGGCCGGGCCGCGCTCCGCCCGTCCCCGTGGGGCCTCAGGCTCCCGTTGAGCTTCTCCTCGTAGCCCTTGATCCCGTCCGGCTTCACCGGGAGCTCGTGGGGCACCTCCAGCCCCGCCAGGTCCTTGCGCTTGAGCAGCGCCAGCATCTTCAGCCTCTCCATGGCCTCGTGTCCCTCCATCTTCAGCCTCTTGGCCAGGACGTCCTCGCGCTCCTCCGCCGGCTCCAGGCTCCGCTTGAGCAGGTTCAGGCGCAGCGCGTCCTCCGTCATGCGGTCCATCCTGAGGGACAGGGACACGTCAGTGACAAGGATCGCCGTGAACCCCCCCAGGATGCCCCCTGAGGTCAGCTTGGCTTCCTCAGAGAGCTCTGATCTCCTCATGGAGCTCTGTCCCCTTGGAGAGCTCCAATCTCACAGAGCTCCGACCTCTGGAGAGCTCTGATCTCCTCATGGAGCTCCAATCTCACAGAGCTCCGATCTCTTGGAGAGTTCCAATCCCACAGAGCTCCAACCTCTTGGAGAGCTCTGATCTCCTCATGGAGCTCCAACCCCCTGGAGAGCTCTGATCTCCCCATGGAGCTTCGACCCCTTGGAGAGCTCCAATCTTACAGAGCTCTGATCTCCTCACGGAGCTCCAATGCCTTGGAGACCTCCAATCTCCCAGAGCTCCAACCTCTTGAAGAGCTCCAATCTCCAGAGCTCCAACCTCTTGAAGAGCTCCAATCTCCTCACAGAGCTCTGACCTCCTGGAGACCTCTGACCTCCTCACAGAGCTCTGATTTCCTCCTGAAGCTCCAACCTCCCCAGACCCCATCCAGGCCAGGAGTTTCCTCCTCTGAAAGGCCCTGAAGTCCCTGAGAACTGCAGCACCATCCCTCCTTTGGGATGAACCCCCTGGAAGGTCAGGAAATCCCCACCGTGCGCTTCTCCAGGCAGGAATGCTCGGCAGCTCCGGGATGGAGGCTCGGGCAGGTCCATCCCCGCCCTCCCACCTCTCCAGGTGCAGGAATGCCCTCTGGAAAACAGGCAGGAGCCCATCCCAACCCCATCCCAAGCCTGGAGCCCATCCCAACCCCATCCCAATCCCGCTCCCAGGCTGATAAGGAACCAGCTCCGACAACAAAGAGCCAGGGGAGCTCCACCTGCAAACCAGCTGGGCGAGGCCTTTCCCTGAGGAGCAGGGCTGGGGACCAGGACAAACACCTGGGAATCAGGACAAACACCTGGGGAATCGCTGGGAATTCCATGTGGCCGGCTCGGGAACACGGGAATTCCTTGCTCTGCAGGGAACAGAAAGTGTCCTGTGGAGCACCTGGAGCTGCTCCACACCTGCCAGGACCCGGCTCCGAGTCATTCCCGGGACAAACCCTCCCAACTCCCGCCAGGAGGAGGCTCTGGCTCCGGTACAAATCCCCGGAATGACGCATCCGCACATCGGCACACGAGCTCAGTCCCACTGCAGACAGCAGGAGCAGGGGAGGGCAGCAGGAAAACCCACAGAAATCCCAAATACGATCCGAAAAAAAGCCGGACGGAGCCTCTGAGGAGCACTGAGGGCTCTTCCCTACCTGCCCATCCCGTCGCTCCGCACGTCTCCCAAATTTAGCCCGGCAAGCCGGGACAGGCCGCGGGAGCTGCTCCCGCCCCCGTCCCGCAGGAGTGACCCCGGGGGGAGCGGGGATGTTCCAGACACCCCGGGAGCGCTCGGAGCCGCGCCCAGCGCTGCGGCTGGAGCCGCTGGGAGCGCGCCAGGAACGGGCCAGGGCTGCTCCCGGCAAGGAGACAGCAGCAGCAGGAGGAGGGAGAGGTCCACAGGAGCAACATCCCACAGGATAGGAGCTCCCCGTGGCTAGCTGAACTGAGCACGGAGATGGGATGCAGCAGGGAGAGCCAGGATCTCCTGCACCAACATCCTGCTCGGGCTCTCCAGGATCCTGCAGGAATTCCAGAGATTCCCCCAGTCCCTGCTCCATCACCAAGGTGGTCTCCCAATGCTCTCCCCTCCGGCAAAATCCAAACAAATCCAAAGTGCTGTTACCGGGAATGGGGCCCACCACTATTTAATCCGCTCCAGAGGTTCTCCAGGCTCAGCCAGATCCAATAAAAATGAAATTAGGCTTCAGATTCGGTATTGAATGGGGCCCTTTGGCTGGAGGGGGAAGGGGAGGATCCACGGGGAATTTCCAGAGCGCTGGGAAAGCCAGGGGAGAGCTCCTGATTCCTTGCAGAAATCCACAGCAAAGAGCAGGAATGGTTCCAAGGCCGGGAATTGTCTGGAGGTCGGACAGGCTCCGGGAGGCTCCGCGCCGGCCCCGCTCCGGTCTCGGCACATCCCAAACCGGATCATCCGGCCCCGCCGCCCTCGGGCACAGCCCCGGGCGATCGGCACATCCCAGGGAACAGCCTCTCCCTTCAGCTTCCATCTAAAAAAAATCCTCCTCGCTGGAACCAAATTCCCAACTGGTGGCAAAACTCGTGGAAAACAGGAGCTAAATCCATGCCGTGCCTCCGGCTGGGGTTATCCCCAGGAACCGAGATTCCAGAGGCTGCAGGAGTGGGATGAGCAGGGTGGGCTGGACCGACCTGGGGAGGCTTTCCAGGAATCCCAGGGTGCTGGACACGTCCTGCTGGTGATTCCCAGCTCTCCGTGGGGATGCTGCTGCCGTCCCTGCTCCTCGGCACGTTCCTCCTGTTCCGCAGGGCCCGGCGGGACGGGTTTGGTGCAGACAAAACAAAGCAGCACCCCCTTTTTTCCATGGAGATTGGATGTGGTGCCCACAGGGGAAAATATCCAACAAAAAAAAACAAAAAAAAAAATCCTCGGCGGGAGGATTTGAAAGGCTGGAACGAGCGAGTTGGACCAAAAGAAGGAATATTCCAGGAAGAAGTGGGAATATCCAGGGAGAGATGAAAATATCCTGGGATTTACCCGATGGTATCCAGAACCAAAACTTGGCAGCACCAGGAGTTAATTCCAGAGTTTATCCAGTGAGGTCCCAGCTCCTTCCCAGCCTCCTTGGAGGGTTTTCCGTTGGGTCAATCCCCATCTTGGTCTTCCAGCCCCAATTTCCAGCCTCGGACCCTCCAGAGTTCATGGAGGGGTTGTAATTCCTGATCCAGCATCAGGAATGGTCCCTGATCTGCCAGGAACAATCCTTGATCCACCAGGAACAATCCTTGATCCACCAGGAATGATCCCTGATCCACTAGGAGGGATCCCTGATCCACCAGGAATGGTCCCTGATCTGCCAGGAACAATCCTTGATCCACCAGGAGTGATCCCTGATCCACCAGGAATGGTCCCTGATCCACCAGGAGGGATCCCTGATCCACCAGAAACGATCCCTGATCTGCCACGAGGGATCCCTGATCCACCAGAAGTGATCCCTGATCTGCCAGGAACAATCCCTGGTCCCCCATGAGGGATCCATGCACCCCCAGGTCTCCCCAGCACTCTCCAGTTTCCCAACCCCTTTCCACCAGTGCCAGAATTCCGTTGAGCAGAGCTGCTGACAGCCCCGGAGGAGCCGAGGTGGAAAATCAAGGACGGGAAATCAGGGATAAACCAGCCCAGCACCTGCTCTGCTCCTTGGGGAGCTCAGGTATTCCCAGGCTGAGGCAGCCTCAGGGGATCCAGAGCGTCCCCCAATTTCCATTTGGGGCTGGAATGCCAGAATTAATCCCAGGAGAGACCCAGGATCCAAACCCATCCCCAGAGCCAAGATGCTCCAGCACCATCCTGGTCACTCCACACCCAGACACCACTCAGATATGAGACTGATGGAATAAAACCCGTCCAAATCCCATTAAAGTCCCATTCTCCCAGCATCAGGAATTGGCGAGATCCAACCCCTGCAGCTCACCTGGGCACACTCCCACTGCCCGAACCCCCCTAAATCCCAGGATCTGGTGTCAATCCCCGCTGATCCCGTGGGAAATGCACAGGGCTGGCCGCTCATCCGGAGCCATCCGGGCACAATCCTGCTCCGGGGGCTGCCCGGGGCCCGGCACGAGGCGGCTCCGGTTCCATCTGGGCTCGGCACATCCCGATGTCGGTGGCGGCGTCCAGGAGAGACCCAGAATCCAAACCCGGTGTGATCCCTGACGCCCATCCCCAGAGTCAAGGGGCTCCAGCACCATCCTGGTCACTCCACACCCAGACATCACTCAGATATCAGACTAATGGAATAAAACCCATCCAAATCCCATTGAAGTCCCGTTTTCCCGAGATCAGGGAGCAGGAATTGGCGAGATCCAACTCCTGCAGCTCACCTGGGCACACTCCCACTGCCTGAACCCCCCCAAATCCCAGGATCTGGCGTCAATCCCCGCTGATCCCGTGGGAAATGCACAGGGCTGGCCGCTCATCCGGAGCCATCCAGGCACAATCCAGCTCCGGGGGCTGCCCGGGGCCCGGCACGAGGCGGCTCCGATTCCATCTGGGCTCGGCACATCCCGACGTCGTCGTAAAAAAGCCGCGTTCCGGCACGGAACACAAAATGGCTGGCTCCCAGGGCCAGCATTCCCAAGGAACGCCAGGAAAAGGATAATCACCTAAAAAGGTAATTAGGATTTAACGGCTCGGCGGCCGGGAGCGGGATCGGGGAAGGGGAAAAGGCTCCTCCACGGCTGAACAAAAACCCGTGTGCTGCTCCAGGAATGCCCGGGCAGGAATTCCGAGGCAGGTAAGGGAGGATGAGGGCGG
Organism: Tangara arthus; assembly: GCA_035584835.1. Lineage (NCBI taxonomy): Eukaryota > Metazoa > Chordata > Aves > Passeriformes > Thraupidae > Tangara > Tangara arthus. Next base: position 5,942,709 of record JAWMQZ010000103.1, on the reverse strand, counting down.
CTCACGGAGATTTTCTCCGGAGCAGGAGGAGCACCGGGATTAAAGCAACAGCAGAGAAGCCCTAAGAACGACCCCGGAGCCATCCCAGAAGGGACACGGCTGCTCCCGGCAGGGAATGGGAATACGAGGAAAGATTTGGGAAGGGATGGGATGGGAGTGGGCGCTGGGATGTGGCAGAGTGGGAATTCCTACGGAGCAAACTGCCCCAGGAGTTCTGCTGCTCCTGTTCCCGGATCCCAGCACGGGGACACCGGTCCCTGTTCTGACACACCGGTGCCAGACCCTGGATCCCCCTGATTCTGGATCTGACAGACCCTGGATCCCTCTGATTCAGGATTTCCTGGATTCCAGATCTCTCAGACCCTGGATCTCCTGGATTCAGGATGTCTCAGACCCTGAATCCCCTCAATTCAGGATTTCCCTGACCCTGGATCTCTCAGACCCTGGATTTCTCGGATTCTGGATCTCCCAGACCCAGCATCTCCTGGATTTCACACCTCCCAGACCCTGAATCTTTTGGATTCTGGATCTCCTGGGTTCCAGATCTCCCAGACCCTGGATCCCCTCGATTCACGATCTCCCAGACCCTGGATCTCCTGGATTCTGGATCTCCCAGACCCTGGATCCCCCCCAATTCCAGATCTCCCAGACCCTGAATCCCCTCAATTCTGGATCTCCCAGACCCGGGATCCCCGATTCGAGATGTCCCAGACCCTGGATCTCTCAGACCCTGGATTTCTCGGATTCTGGATCTTCTGGGTTCCAGATCTCCCAGACCCTGGATCTTTTGGATTCTGGATCTCCCAGACCCAGGATCTCCTGGATTCCACACCTCCCAGACTCTGGATCTTTCAGATTCTGGATCTCCTGGGTTCCAGATCTCCCAGACCCTGGATCCCCCCGAATTCCAGACCAGCACCCCCAGCTCGGGATGTCCTCAGATTCTGCAGCTCCGGGTCAAGTACAAAACTAACAATGGGAAGCAGGAAAAGAAGGAAAGGAGGAAAATCCTCCCTCCCCAAAAGTGCTTCCCTTCCCTCCTAAGTTTCTTGTCCAGTTCTGCTTCTCAGGATCTCAGAATGCCAGGGCTGGGTCCAGCACCACAGGCCTCACACCTCATCCCACCCCAGGATTTTTGGGATGTGGGAGGAGAGCAGAAACTCCAGAAACTGCTTTATGCCCTGAAATGGTGGTGGGGGGGAAAGACCCAAAAACTCCACAAAGTCTTAAAGAGAGATAAAAAATTCCACGGCATCTGGCTGGGACGGCCCGTTTTGGGAAAAACCAGCTGGGAAAAGAAAAATCCAATAAAAAGTGATGGGATGGAAGGTGGGGGGGAGGAGGGAGCGCCCGGCCCCGGCCCCCTCCCCATCCGGGATGACGCAGACTTCCCAGGCTCCCTTATATAACGCTGCCCGATTTCCTCGACTGCGGGCGCTGCCTTTGTGCGGCCGCTCCGGCTCGGCGGGGCCATCGATCACCAATGAGCGAGCCAATCGATCGTTAAATCGATCGCCCAGGCAAGGGGAGGGGCTGACATGGATGCGAGGCATTGTTATTGCCGGTATTTTTGTCACCCACCTCATCCAGCCGGCGGCGGGGAGGGTGGGATTGGAGAATTCCAGGGAATAGCGATGGTGGGGAAAAGGGGGGAGGGAAGGGAGAAGGGAATCACGGATCCACTCCGACACCAAACCCAGCACCGGCGCTCCTTTTCTCCTTAAAACACTCCCTCCAGACACAAAATAAAACCACAATAAAAACCAAAAAAAAAAAGCAGAAAAGCAGCTTAAGAAACCCTTTTGTCCGGGGTGCGAATTCCCTGACAAACCCCGGGATGGTCGGTGTGAGGGATACTTACAGGTCCGATATTCCCGCTGCTGCCTCGAGTTGCCGAGAAAGCGAGGGAGGAGCGGAGCGGGAAGGGGCAGGAGGCGGCCGGGGCCGGGCAGGGCCCCGCGCTCCATCGCCCGCGGAGCCGCAGCCGCAGCCGGAGCCGGAGCCGCGCTCCGAGCGGGCCCTTCCCTGCCAATCATGCGCGTTCTGTTTTATTAAACAAAAGAAAAGGGGGGATGCTGACTTTTTTCCCATGATGCCTCGCGGGGCAGGGGAAAAAAAAAAAAAGAGAAGGGAGAGGGAAAAAAAAAAAAAAGGAATTAAAAAAAAAAAATTTGAATGAAAAAAAAATTTAAAAAATAGAAAAAAAAAATTCCGGTCGTGACCGGTTTGGCACTTCCCGACATGGAACTGGCTCCGGATTTTTTATTTTTTTTTTGGGGGGGGGGTTTTAATTTTTCCTGGGATTTTCGCCGCCCCCTCCCCCCGCTCCTGGCCCCCCGCCAAACTTTGTCTTCATTCATGGAAGCTCCTTCCCTCCCCTGGAATTTTAACCGTTTCCCTCCCAAAAAGGAGCCTCGGGGCCGCCGGGAGCCGCCCCTCCCGCTGCCAAAAAACCGCGGGCCGAGGACGGAGCAGCCTCGGGATCGCCGAGCCCAGGGCAGGGAGAGGGTCCCGAGGGGTCCGGGAATGAGCCCAGGGAATGAGCCCAGGGATCCCAGGGATCCGGGAATGTGCCAAGGTAATGTGCCCAGGGATCCCAGGGAATGTGCCCAGGGAATGTGCCCAGGGATCCCAGGGAATGTGCCCAGGGAATGTGCCAAGGGATCTTCTCTGGCATCTTCATCCATATCCCTGGCCAACTTCCATGGGTAAATTCTGGGATCTCAGGGAGTGTGCCCAGGGATCCCAGAATGTGCACAGAGATCCCAGGGAATGTGCCCAGGGATCCCAGGGAATGTGCCCAGGGAATGTGCCCAGGGATCCCAGACTGTGCCCAGGGGTCCCAGAATGTGCCCAGGGATCCCAGGGAATGAGTCCACGGATCACAGAATGTGCCCAAGGAATGTGCCCAGGGATTCCAGGGAATGTGCCCAGGGATCCCAGAATTTACCCATGGAAGTTGCCCAGGGAATGTGCCCAGGGATCCCAGAATGTGCCCAGGGAATGTGCCCAGGGATCCAGAAATGTGCCCAGGGATCCCGGAATGTGCCCAGGGATCTGGGAATGTGCCCAGGGATCCCAGGGAATGTGCCCATGGAAGTTGCCCAGGGATGTGGATGAAGATGCCAGAGAAGATGCCAAGGAACACACCAGGAAGACACCGAGGGATGTCAACGAAGACGCCAAAATCCCAAAAAAAGACACCAAGGGAAGGGGCAGGAGGAGATGCTGAGGGACGGGAGGGAAATGCCAAAGGGTCCCAGCAAAGATCGCAGGGAGCAGGGGAAGATCCCTGAGGAGATGCTGGGGATTCCCTGGGAGGATTCCCTGAAGATGCCAGGGAATGCTGAGGAACCCCAGGTCAGGAGATGCCACCTGTGGGGCTGGCCCTGCAGAAGGAGCATCCAGAGGGATTTTGGCTGTCCCAAACCTCCTGATCCAGCTGAGCCCAATCCCAGAGGCGCCCAAATCCCACTCTGGATCCCCAGGGCTGAGGATGTCCCAGTAGGAATAGGATGGGAAAAAATTTGGGGCCTTGTTAAGGAATTAATGAGTGCTTGGAGCATTCAGCACATGGAGAACGCAGGAGATGGAGAACGCAGGAGATGGAGAACGCAGGAGATGGAGAACCCAGGAGATGGAGAACCCAGGAGATGGAGAATCCCAGGGAATGGAAAACACAGTTTTACACCAAAACATGGGAGTTTAAAACACAGTTTTCAACCAAAACACGAGAGATTGAGACGGGGTATTTGGGATTCCTTAGCCAAAGGAATATCCTTATCCTCATTCCAGCCCTCCCTGCGAGGGTGGTGAGGCCCTGGCACGGATTATCCCGGGAATCTGGGGCTGCCCCATCCCTGGAAGTGCTCAAGGTCAGGCTGGACGGGGCTTGGAGCAGATGGAAGGTGTCAGATTCCCCCAGAACACCCCGAAAATCCCACAATCCCCAACACCCAGGGCTTTGTTCCACCCCTGAGGTGTGGGAGTCCGGGAATTCCGCAGCATTCCAGCACTGGAACCCCCAGTTTGCCTTTATTGGATAAAATGGAACAATTTGGTTTCCAAAGGGGGAAAGGATTAATTAGCTTTAATTGCATGCTCGTTTCCATGGATTTATCAGCTAATGAGGGGGTGGGATGGGCCCGGGGATGATTTATTCCAGGCTGTGGCCATGGAAAACGCAGAGGGCACAGGAGAGCAGCAAATTCCTTCATTTCTCCATTCCCTGGTTTTTCAGGACCTGTTTCCATCCTCCCCCTTTTCCTCAGGCCCTTCCATCCCTGTTTTTGCTGGGTGGGGATTTGGGAAGGGATGAAATCCCTCCCATCCCTGCTCCTGCCCCATCCCACCGCTCCGACCTTCCCAAGGGATCCTCCCAGCCAGGATGGGCAAAGGAAGCACCAAAACATCATTTAATTGGATTTGGGGGTTTCTCCCTGTGGATCCGTTCCCTGGGAGCTTCTGTTTCCTGAAAAGGTCTTTGAGGAAGTCTGACCAGAGCTCCTTTTATCCCAAAAATCCCGGGATCTTCTTCCCCACTGGTGCATCTCCCCCAAAACAGAGAATTCCTGGATCCAATTCCCTCCTCCTAAACTGCCAGGATCTGTGATCCTGATCCGGCCTCAGGCCAGCACTGTGTGCTTAGGAAGAGATGCTGGGAAAACTGGAGGATGATTAAGCAGGAAAAAGATGATTTTTCCCCCAATTTTGCCATCCAGTGGGAATCCTGATGTCCAGGGAAGGCCTCGCTCAAGGCGGTTCCACCACAAACTCAACACAACCAAAGGATTGCCAGGATACGACCAGGGGAAGGTGGGAATCCATGATTCCTTATGGATTCATCCCAACCCCAGTTGGATTAACCCTTCCAGAACGTTTCCTTTGCCTGATGGGAATTCAGGATTCCCACCCCAAAGGGCACCAGAGCCATCCCCACCCACATCCAGCAGCTCCAACTCCCCAGCCCAGCAATTCCAAGTAAAACCGGCGAGTGTTGGGATTTTCTCAACCTTCCACTGAGGCCATTCCATGGAAAAGCAGGAATCCATGATCCCATTGCTATGGATTCGTGCCAACCCCTCCAGAACGTTTCCTTGGCCTGATGGGAATTCAGGATTCCCATCCCAATGCACACCAGAGCCATCCCCACCCACATCCAGCAGCTCCAACTTCCCAGTCCAGCACTTCCAGATAAAACCAGCAAATGTTGGGTTCTGGGATTTCCTGAACTTTTTGTTGAGGCCATTCCTTGGAAAAGCAGGAATCCATGATCCCATTCCTATGGATTCATCCCAACCCCTCCAGAATATCCCCTTTTGTCTGATGGGAATTCAGGATCCCCACCCACATCCAGCAGCTCCAACTCCCCAGTCCAGCAATTCCAGTTAAAACCAGCAAATTTTGGGTTCTGGGATTTCCTCAACCTTCTGTTCAGGTCATTCCTCATGGATTCATCCCAACCCCAGCTGGATTAACCCCTCCAGAATGTGTCCTTGGCCTGATGGAATTTCAGGATTCCCATCCCAATGCACACCAGAGCCATCTCCACCCACATCCAGCAGCTCCAACTCCCCAGTCCAGCAATTCCAGATAAAAACGGCAAATGTTGGGTTCTGGGATTCCCTCAACCTTCCACTGAGGCCATTCCACGGAAGGAACAACCACCCAGCCATGGGAATGCCCCCATGGCACAAAGAGGCGTTGGAATTTCTCAAGGTTCCAAGATTTAATTGGAATCCAGGATTTAATAAAGAGGAAAATCCAAGTTTGTTTTTTTTTTTTCCCCAACAGCAAGTTTGGAGTTACTCAAGGAGAACCATGGGATCATTTTGGAATTCCCTGGAATTCCGTGTCCCTCTGATCACTGCCTTTTCCCTCAGAGTCCCCCAGCACAGGGATGTGTTTGAGGAGTTGGGAAATTCCTTATGGACGTGGAGGAGCTCCTCCACCTGCACCCCTCATCCCTGAGCTGAGCTGGAACTGGGAGCAAACTGGGAGCAGCTGAAATTCCCAATCCTTCCTTCAGCCAAGGACCAATCCCTGGAGCATCGACCTCAAAATCCCCCGGGGGCCGTGGATCCTGAGGGAAACAGCCCAGGCAGGTTTTCCAGCCAGGCCCTCCCGAAAATCCAGGATTTGGGCAGCACACCTGGGGCTCTGCTCCTGGAGATTTCAGGTGGATTTTGAGGAATTTCTTGCTAGGAAACCAAAAATGGATGCTGGGATGGATGACAAGGAGCAGCCTCCCCTTCCCACAGGTTTTGGTTCAGTGTCATCCCAGAAAATGCCAGGATTCATGCATCCATCTTCTGGGACTCCATGAAAACGAAGCCCAAATTTAATTGGGAAAAACAGCCTGGGTATGGAAAACCCACCCAAATCCAACTCCTCCCATCACCTCCGCCCCCAAGGGCTCCAAAATGGGACAATCCCGGGATTCAGCCCCAAAATCCACACTCAGACCTCACGGAGTGGAATCTCTGGAGCAGGGATGGGACAAGATGGACGTGAGGAGCATCCCTGGAAATCCAACCCGGCCTCCTCGGGGTTAATTTTGGGTTTGGGAGCGCCTGCGGATTCCAGGGGCCGGGGCTGCTCCTCAGAGGGATTTCAGGCACGTTCCAGATGCCACCATCCCAAATTCCACCTCAAGGGGCACAGAGGCAACGCTGGGATCTGCAGGGGGGAGTGATCCCTTCCCCAGCGCCGCGCTCAGGGGAAAGTCAGGGAATGAAATAGAAAAATTAAAAAAAAAAAAAAAATTTAAAAAATTAAAGAAGAAAAAGGAAAAAATGAAAATAAAACGAAAGAAAAAATTAAAAAAGAAAAATGATAAAAGGAAAAATTAAAAAAAAAAATAATAAAAAAAGAAAAATTAAAAAAGAAAAAAGAAAAATAGTAAGAAAGAAAAAGAAAAAAGAAAAAGAGAAAAATAATAAAAAAGAAAAAGAAAAAAGAGAAAAAAGAAAAATAAAAAAGAAAAATAATAAAAAAGAAGAATAAAAAAATAATAAAAAAGAAAAATAAAGAAAAATAATTTAAAAATAAAAAAAGAAAAAATAAAGAAAAATTAAAAAAAAAAAAAGAAAAATAATAAAATAAAAAAATAAAGAAAAGGACCAAGTTCAGCACTGCAGCCTCTTCCTGACCCACTTCCCTCAGATGAGGATGAGCTCCCCCAGCTCTGTGTGAGCGCTGAGGTGCCCAAAACCCCAAAACCAGCAGGATGGGGAGTGGATTTGGGGATGGAAGGAGCCCCAGACACAACAGGGCAGCTCCTCATGGGGATGGGCTGGGACATCCCTGAACATTCCCTGTCCTGCTGAAGGAAAGGAGAGAGCTGGGATTGCCCAGGCTGGAAAAGGGAAAATCCAGGGAGACCCTGGAGCATCTCCAGCAGCCAAAGAGGCCCTGAGGGCTGTGAGGGACTCGGGACAAGGACGTGGAGTGGCAGGAAAAGGGGGAATGGCTCGGAGCTGGGAAAGGGGAGATGCAGGTGGGATGCTGGGGAGAAATTCCTGCAGAGAAATGAGGGTGCGTCCCAAAGCGTCCCATCCCAGCCATGGGAGCATCCCTAATGCTACAAAATACAGAATTGCCCTAAAAACCTGGAAAAGACCCTAAAACACCGACAAAACCCATAGAAAACACAACCCCAGCCATCCATGGGGGAGAATTCCCAGATCCCTGTGAAACCCAAACCCACAGATTTCCCTAAAAACCTGGAAAAGACCCTAAAACACCGACAAAACCCATGGCAAGCACAGCCCCAGCCATCCATGGGGGAGAATTCCCAGATCCCTGTGAAACCCAAACCCACAGATTTCCACCAGGAACAAGGATGGACCAAGGAACATTTTTGCCATTGGAGATGGAAGAGCCAAGCATGGAAAACTCTCAATGAGCTGGGAAATAATCAGGAAAAAGCTGAAGATTGGAAGGAATTGGGGAAATTCTTGACCTGAGCGTGGATCCCAACCCTCCTGGGAGATGACACTGGAGGGGAAGGTGCTTCCAAGAACATCCTGAGTGGGATCAATCGATCCTGCCAGGCAGGAATTGCTGCCCTCCCCTGTGCCAGCAGCACCTGAGGGGAGCCGCTCTGAGAAGATGGAAGAGGGATGGAGGCAGTGCCAGGAAAGGTGCCAGGGGAAGGTGGCACCCAGATCCCAAAGGATCAGAGCAGTGGAAGCACCACGGAGACCTCAGATGGATCCCAGCAGCTCCAACACCCCCAAATCCCAGCCCAACCCTGGATTCCCAGCAGGGACTTCCAATGGAAACTCCATTTCATCCAAAGAGCAACCTCAACATGAGCATCCCTGAGCTCTGCTCCCCCAAATCTGAGCTCTGCCCCCCCAAATCCCTGAGTGGATGTCCCAAATCCTGGCACATGCTCCGAGCAGAGCATGGAAGAGGGATGGAGGCAGTGCCATCCCCGTGACCAGGAATGGTGCCAGAAGAAGGTGACACTGAGATCCCAAAGGATCAGAGCACTGGAACCACCACGGAGACCTCAGATGGATCTCAGCAGCTCCAACACCTCCAAATCCCAGCCCAACCCTGGATTCCCAGGAGGGACTCCCTATGGAAACTCCATTTCACCCCACAACAGCAACCTCAGCATGCCCCAAATCCTGGAAGATGGATGGAGGCAGTGCCAGCCTGGTGACCAGGAAAGGTGCCAGGGGAAGGTGGCACCCAGATCCCAAAGGATCAGAGTTGGGGCACCACCACAGAGACCTGGGATGGATCCCAGCAGCTCCAACACCACCAAGGTGACAAATTCCAGCCCAACCCTGGATTCCCAGCAGGAACTCCCTATGGAAACTCCATTTCACCCCAACACCACACAGATTTGGGGGATGTCTCAAATCCTGGAAGATGGATGGAGGCAGTGCCAGCCTGGTGACCAGGAAAGGTGCCAGGGGAAGGTGGCACCGAGATCCCAAAGGATCAGAGCAGTAGAACCACCGGAGGGACCTTGGATGGGCGCCACCAGAACCCTGGGATGGGCACTGGTACCACCACAGAGCCCTGGGATGGATCCCAGCAGCTCCAACACCACCAAGGTGACAAATCCCAGCCCAATCCTGGGTTCCCAGCAGGAACTCCCTATGGAAACTCCATTTCACCCCACCACAGCAACCTCGGCATGTCCCAAATCCTGGAAGATGGATGGAGGCATCCATCCATCCAGGGGAAGGTGGCACTGAGATCCCAAAGGATCAGAGCACTGGAAGCACCAGAGAGACCTTGGATGGGCACCACCAGAACCCTGGGATGGATCCCAGCAGCTCCAACACCCCCAAATCCCAGCCCAACCCTGGATTCCCAGCAGGGACTCCCCATGGAAACCCCATTTCACCCCACAACACCACACAGATTTGGGGGATGTCTCAAATCCTAGAAGATGGATGGAGGCAGTGCCAGCCTGGTGACCAGGAAAGGTGCCAGGGGAAGGTGGCACCCAGATCCCAAAGGATCAGAGCAGTGGAACCACCACGGAGACCTCAGATGGATCCCAGCAGCTCCAACACCCCCAAATCCCAGCCCAACTCTGGATTCCCAGCAGGAACTCCCCATGGAAACTCCATTTCACCCCAACACCACACAGATTTGGGGGATGTCCCGTGCCAGGGTCTCTCAGAGTGGGCACCCCCAGTCTTTAAAATGCCTGAAATTCCCCCAAACCGCGGCTGCCTCATCAGCCCCAGCCCCCACGCGGGAGCACCGAGGAACAGGAGTCAAACCCTCCCACACTCCTGCCAGGAGGAGGCTGCTCCCATTCCCGTGCTCCCCCTTCCTCCTCCTCCTCCTCCTCCTCCTCCCGCCCGGCAGCGGCCGAGGAAGCTCCAAAAAAATCAAATGGATGTTAAAATTAAAAATTAAAAAAAAAAAAAAAAAAAATCAGAAATGCTCGGGAAAAGCCAATCGATCCCGGCTCTTCCTCCATGCTCCCAGATTCCCAAATCTCCTCCTCCTCCTCCTCCTCCTGTGTTCCCGGCAAACCACCCCCTCCCCCCGCCATCACAGATCCCTTCTCCAGGCTCCAACGGGAGGGGAAAAGCGCCCGAACGCCTCAATTTTGGGAATCTGGGCAAGGATCCTCCTCGGGGAGCAGAAATCCTCAATCCCTGCGAGGAGAAATCCTCTGCGATCTGCTGCTGGGAGAGGATCCAGCTTCCCCAAAAAAGGGGTGAGGAAGGGTCCGCGCCCCCTCGCATCGCCCCAGCGCGGCGTTTTCACCCCGATCCCACCCAAACGCGGGCAGGGGAAGGCGCCGGAGGCTCCAGCGGGGATGGCAAAGTTTCCCCGCAGCCTCCGAGCAGGGGAAGCAGCGCCGGGAAGCGAGGGGAGGGCGGCAGGGAAAGAGGGAGAATCCCGCGGGGAGGAAATCCGGGATGAGGCCGGGAAACGGCGCGGGAAGGAACCGGGAGCGGCTCCCGAACCCCGCACGGAGCGGGGGAAACAAAGCGGGGCGGTCCGGGGGGTTCCCGGCATCCGCCCCCCCCTAAATCCCATCGGGGACATCCCGGATTTCACGGGGGATTCCCCGGTGTGCCCCCAAACCGCCCGGGCTGAGCCCCAAAATCCCTGAGCTCTGATCCCCAAAATCCCTGAGTGCTGCCCCCCAAAATCCCTGAGTGCTG
>JAWMQZ010000103.1:5909026-5920228 GCA_035584835.1 Tangara arthus | reverse complement strand
GGAAGAGGACAAAGATGAGGTCCAAGACAAGGATGGGGAAGAGGAGAAATAGAAAGAAGAAAAAGAAGAGAAAGAGAAGGAACAAAAGAAGGATGAGAAAAAGGAGGATGGGGAAGAGGATGAGGACGGGGACGAGGAGGAGAAGGAAGGGGACAGGAGGAAAAGGATGAGGAAGAGGAGGAAGAGGACAAAGACGAGGTCTAAGACAAGGATGGGGAAGAAGAGAAAGAGAAAGAAAAGGAAGAAAAAGAAGAGAAACAGGAGGAACATGAGAAGGGTGAGAAGAAGGAGGATGGGGAAGAGGGAGAGGAGAAAGGAGACAAGGAGGAGGAGAAGGAAGGGGAAAGGAGGAAAAGGCCGAGGAAGAGGAGGCGGCAGCGCTGGAGCGTGGGACGATGCGTACCTGGGTGATGGAGGACAATGTGGGTGACATTGTTGGTGAGAACTGTTTGGGGTGCTGCCGTCTGCAGTCGCCGGCCACGGGCAGGGACAGGGGGCTGAGCGGGACGCGCCGGCGGGGCGAGGTGGCCGCGAAGGAGCCGCCCAGCCCCGAGGGCAGGCTGGGGTTGCTGGGCGAGGACTGCAGCGGCTGCGGGCGGGGGGACGTGGGCAGCGAGGGGTTGGAGAGCGAGGAGGACAGGGAGGAAGGCAGGGACTGGTTGGAGAGAGAGGAGGGGATGGAGGAGCTGCTGTGGGAGGATTGGAGCGAGGGGTTGCTGAGGGAGGCCTGCAGGGAGGGGCTGCGCAGGGAGGCCTGCAGGTTGGGATTGCTCAGGGAGGACTGCAGGGACGGGTTACTCAGGGAGCTCTGCAGAGGTGAGGGGAGTCCTGTGGGGACAAAAACAGAGAGCACCGTTACCTCAGCACGGCCCCCAGCCCCGGGACGGCCCGGGAAGGGCTCCCCGGGGGCAGGGAGGGGCATGGAGGGGGAACAAAATGATGGAGACGGACACAGGGACGGACACACACCACGGGCAGGAGCAGGATGGGGCACCGGGGTGGGAGATGGGCTCCTCCCAGACCCCTCTGAGACCCCTGACACCGTCAGAGCCCAGGGAATGGGAGCTGGGCTCCCCCCAGGGACCCACAAAGCCATTGGACCCCATAGGGGAACAGAGCAGGAGTTGGGCTCCCCCAGGGACCCACAAAGCCATTGGACCCCACAGGGGAACAGGGTGGGAGCTGAGCTCCCCCCCCAGGGACCCACAGGACCCTCAAATCCATCCCCACCCCACTCCCAGCTCGCTCCATCCCAGACTGGGATCCCTGGAGCTGCCACCCCAGGACACCTCCTGGAGGGGCTCTGTGTCCCCCCACACTGGCCAGGGGTCCCCATCTTTGTTTGTTGGACACTGGTGAGGCTCACCTGGGTACCCTCTCTGGCCCCCCGTGTGCCCCCCGGTGCAGGGAGGGGGTCCCGGCTCACCTGGGGGGTCGTAGCCCAGCCCGACGCCGCCGCCGCTGCTGATGCCCAGGTGGGTCATGGTGGTGGCCAGGTTGGAGGTGCTGCTGCCCCCGCTCAGGGGCGGGTACGGGGCCTCCTCGGGGTCCAGGGGGGTGGGCAGGGGGGATGGGAAGTGCAGCGTGGTCAGGTCGGGCAGGGACCCCCCCGTGTTGAGGGCCGAGGGCATGAGGGGCACGTTGGCAGCTTGATCCGGGGATGGGAATATGCTGGGACAGGGGGGAGAGACACAGCATCAGGGCAGGAGAGGGGCTCCCCCAGCGCCCCCCAGTGTCCCTTCCCCAACTCCAGCCCCTTCCCTGGCATCCCCCTCCCCATCCCAGCCCCTCCCAGCACTCACTGGATTCCCGGCACCTCGCAGGAGCGTGGCCGGGCCGAGGAGGACGAGAGCTGTGGGATCAAAAGATGGGAATGAGGCCAGGCCAGGCCACGGGGGTGGGGGACAGCAAGTGGGGGACACCCCCACCCACCTTCTTGGTGTCCCAGGGCTTCAGCGAGTGCTTGTTGTCATCGAAGTTCTCTTCGATGGGAGGCACTTGGAAAAGAAACACTGGGAAGGGCACGGGGGGGTCAGTGGGAGGAGGAGGGGGCACAGGGGGGTTCACTCAGAGCCCCCCCAGCACAGAGAAAGAGAAGAACACAACACTGGGGACACAGTTGGGTGCGGGTGCCACGCTCACCTTTGCTGTCTGAGTCCCCATCCAGGAAACCTGTGGGGGAGCAGGAGGGTGAGGGGAGCACAGAGGGGAGGGGGCTGCCCTGGGAGCCCCCAGACCCCTCAGGGAGCGTGGGGGGAGCTCACCAGCTCGGCGGCCGGGGGGGGGCCCGGCCTGGGAGGGGCCCAGGTAGGAGTCCTGGGGTGCGGGGTTCATCACGCTCGTGTGCAGCGCCGAGTCCGAATTCGTCCTGGGAACGGGGCAGAGCTGCCTGGATCCGGGCTCAGCCTGGGCCCCTCCCCACTGACAGCCCCACTGACAGCCCCCCACCCCACTGACAGCCCCCTCCCCACTGACAGCCCCCCAGCCCAGCCCCAGCCCTCTCCTGGTGCCCCTTCCCCACCGGGGTCCCTCCCCCTGTGCCCCCAGACCAGCTCCGCTCCCGTCTCCTCCACCCTCCCCAGCATGAGGGGACCCCCAGGGACCCCCAGGGACCCTTCAGGGGCTGGGGGCACCCAGGGTGTTCCCAGTGAGCTGTTCCAAGGCAGAGGAGGGCAGGGAAGGGCTGGGAAAGGCTGCTGGGACGAGTGACAAAGAGGGACATTGTTCAGCTGTGGCACAGGGGAGCAAAGGGACCCCTCCAGAGGGGGCCCCGAGGGGGAGTCAGGGGCCACCTCCTCCCCAGGGGGGTCCTGGGGCCCTTCCAGGGGTCTCCAGGGCCACCTCCTCTGCAGAAAGGGCTGGAGCCTGGCCTGGGAACGGGGAGAGAACGGAATCAATCCATCCATTACCTGTTGAGAGCGGAGGGCAGCCGGAATAAGTGTCCTTTTTCCATGGGGAAATTGCTCCAGGGCATGGTCCTGAGGGAGAAAGGGGATCCGGGGAGGCAATGGGGTGGGGAACAAGGAGCCACGGGGGAGGAGGGCACCCCTCAGGGATCCATGACCCCACTGCCTGCCCTGGGAGGGCTGGGAATGGCAGGGAGATGGGGTGGGGACAGGGACGTGGCTGTCACACCCCATAGAGACACCGAGGGATGGAGCTGCAGCTTGGACCTGTCACCTGTCCCTGGGGATTCCTCTTCCCGGATGAAATTCCTCCTCAAACCCCCACTTTGTGGGACAATCCTGGAATCTGAGAGGGTGGGAGCTTCCCTCTGCTCCCATCCCAGACCCCAGGAATCCCCAGGAATCCCAGGCAGCTCTGGCTGCCTGTGCCAGAGCCTCTTCCACTCCCAGACCTCCAGGATGGGAACGGGATGGGAACAGGATGGAAAAGGGATGGGAATGGGCACCCAGGACCCAGGAATGGGCACTTGGGATCCAGGGCAAGCAGGGAATTCCCTCCTCCAGGATGGGAAAGGGATGGGAATGGGCACTTAGGATCCAGGAATGGGCACCAGGGACCCAGGGCAAGCAGGGAATTACCCCCTCCAGGATGGGAACGGGATGGGAACAGGATGGAAAATGGATGGGAAAGGGATGGGAACAGGATGGGAATGGGCACCAGGGATCCAGAGCAAGCAGGGAATTACCTCCTGCAGGATGGGAAAGGGATGGGAATGGGCACCCAGGATCCAGGAATGGGCACCAGGGACCCAGGGCAAGCAGGGAATTACCTCCTCCAGCTGGGCTCAGGTGGTGGTGACAGGTACGTGGGTCCGTAGGGAGAGCTGTCGATGTGGGGGGCACGTTAAGGGCCACAAGGAGAGCAGGGGGGGTTCCCAACCCCCCAGGGAAGGGCAGGAGGGTTGGGACATCGCCGGGGACACGGCACAAAGGATATCTGGCGGACGTAGCGGCGCAGGGGGGACATCATGCGGCGCGGGTCCCGCTGCACGCGCTCCACCAGCCCGTGGTGCCGCGTGCTCCGTGTGGAATCCAACGGGGACGGGCCCTGAGGGGAGGGGGGAACGGCTGAGCCCACCCAGGAAGGGCTCGGGAGCAGCTCCCCATCGTGGGAGTGGGTGAAGGCATTGGGGAAGGTCCCTGTGTCCCCGGCCACCCCCTGGAGTCACCTGGAAGTCGGGTACGCCGCTGCCGATCTGGTTGACGTTGGGCAGGGAGCCGCTGTAGAAGGGGCCCCGGCTGTGGGCCAGCCGCAGCTTCTGCGCCTGCAGCTGGGGGGACACGGCGTGGGCGACACGTCAGGGGGGTCCAGCACCCCTCGAACTGCCCATTGACACACCCAGGTTCCCCTGCCCACGCACCGCGTTGGATCCGGGCCCTTCCCGCATCCGGAGCAGGATGGATGAGGGTCAGGATCCCGAGAGGATCCCACAATCCCAGAGCAGAGGCTGAGCCTGGCTCCCCCTGTCCCACACAGGCTCTGGAGTCAGATCCAGAGGGATTTTCCAGCTCATCCACCCAAGGCCACCCCGGAGATTCCAGCACAGAGCAGGACTCAAGGCCGGGGGAAGGAGTCACAGCAAAGCACGGCGGGAGATAAGGGGATCCCAGCAAACACCCGAGATCTGGGATTCCCTGGAAAGGGAACGGCTCCTCCTCCAGCAGCAGGGCATGGCCCAATCCCCCCATCCTGACACAGCAGGGCTCCCCTGATCACCCCAATGCCCAGGGAGGGAGGAATTCCCTGGGCTGAACCCACAGGAACCCCCTTTCCCTCCAGAGCTGGGGGTCCTGAAACAGATCCAAGAGCTGTTGTTCCTCAGTGCCTGGAGAAATCCCAGGGAAAGAGAAGCTGAAGGCCCAAAAACCAGCTGAGAAACGGGAAACACCGAATTCCTGAGCGTAAAACCATGGAAATCCAGGTCCAGAGGGAAAAACAAGGAAAACAACCCAAAAAAACCCAGGAGATTTAGGCAGCAGCTGGCGGGATTAGCGCCCGGAGCCGCGCTGGGGCTTAAGGTCTTGGGATGGAGCGTGGAGCTGTGAGCCAGGATCCCTGTGGGAGCCTGGAACCCGGCAGCAGCTCTGAAACTGCCGGGAAAAACTCCAGGAAAAACTCCAGGAAAAACTCCAGGAAAAACTCCAGGAAAAACTCCAGGGAAAACTCCAGGGAAAACTCCAGGGAAAACTCCAGGAACCACGGAGCAAAGCTGGGGGGGCTGCAGATCACACATGGACAGGGATGAGGGCAGGAATGCCCAGAGGAGCCATCCGAGTGGATTCCTGGAGGAATGATTCCGGGCAGGGATCAGGGAGGGGATTCCCGGAGGAATGATTCCAGGCAGGGATCAGGGAATGGATTCCCAGAGGAGCCATCCCAGAGTGGATTCCCCAAGGAATGATTCCAGGTAGGGATCAGGGAGTGGATTCCCCAAGGAATGATTCCAGGCAGGGATCAGGGAAGGAATTCCCAGAGGAATGGCTCCAGGCAGGGATCAGCACAGCCCCGCTGCACATTAACCAGCTGTTTGCTCTGCAAACACGGCCCCAAAACCCCTGCGGATGGAGGCACCCGGGGATGCTCCACCCCGTTCCTAAACTCCCCAGGAAGGGACAGAAAAGTCCGGCCCATCCCCAAACTCTCCAAGGATGTCCCTGTCACTGCAGCAGTGACATCCCAGATCCCGGGTCCCCGCAGAGCCGGGAGCCACGGGGCTCTCCGAGCCAAAAAATTCCCGATTTTGAAGCTCTGCTGGGAATTCCCTGGAATTTCCCAGGGACAGAGCTGCCCCCATGCCCTGGACGAGCCTCCCCGCATTCCACACTGCCCATTCTCGCTCCTCCAATCCTGCACTTTGGGCTGGGAAGGACCAAATTCCACCAAACGCCGGGATGGTGGAAATTCCCACAGGTTTCGGGAGGCAATTCCTGGGCAGCTCCCACATCTGGAGCACTGCCGGCCTCCCCGATTCCCTCCGAGTTCCCAGCACTCGCCTTTCCCGGAGCTGCCGGGTGGGATTTATCCCAGATATCCCATCCCTGCCTTTCCCAGCTCCCAACAAACCCAACCTGAGCATCCCCCGAGGGTCCCCGGGCACAGGGACAGAGCCCGGAGCTCCGCGGAGGGGACACGGGGTGGGATCCGAGCCATCAGGGATCCTTTTCCCACCCCAATTCCGCCGGGATCCACCCGGAGCCCCCCTGGACCCCCTCCCCAAAATCCTCACAGCCCCCTCCAACACCCCCAAACCCTTCCGAGCCCTCCCGGACCATTCTACCCTCAACCCAAATCCTTCAGAGCACCCCTCGACCCCTCAAACTCCCCCCCAACACCCTCGCAGCCTCCCTAGCCCCCTCCTAGCCCCCTCCCCAAATTCTTCACGGGCTCCCCCATCTCCTCACGACCCCTCCAGCCCCCCCACACCCTCGCCCCCGCGTCCCCTCACGATCCGCCCAAATCACGGCTCTCGCCAGCTCCTCAAGACCCCCCTCAGCCCCTCACGATTCCCCCGGTCCCCACCCCCTCAGCCCCGGTCCCCCCCGGCCCCTCACGGCCCCTCCGCCCCGGCCCCCCCCGCCCCGCGGCGCATCCGGCGCGCGGCCCGTCCTCACCCGTGTGGAGCAGATCTCCATCATGACCTCCTCGAAGGCCGCGGTCTCCTCCGCCTGCCGCTGCTTCTGCAGTGCGATCTTCTCGCTGAACTTGCGCGGGTTGGACGCACCGGTGCCGGCTGAGGGTCCCGCGCCGGGCCCGGGCCCGGCCCCCGCGCCCGCCGCCGCCATCTTCCCCGCTCCCCCGCTCCGCCGCCGCCGCCGCGCGCGGCACGCCGGGATCTGTAGTTCAGCAGGCCGCGCCAACAGCAGGGTGTGTTACGTGTGTGGACTACAACTCCCGGCGGTCCGTGCGGGCACTGCGCAGGGAGCGCTGGGAAATGGAGGCACCGGGTTACGAGGTACTGGGGGGTGAGGGAGGTTGGGACTACAAATCCCGGAGAGCAGAGCGAGAGCGTGGGGCGGGGGAAGGGGCGTGGCCTCTGCAAGGGGCGTGGTCAGCGCTGTGAGGGGAAGGGGGCGGACGAGCACGGAGGGGCTCAGAAATGGGGGCGGCTCTGGGGGGTACAGCGGGGTCACCCCCTCCCCAAGCCTGGGAACAGAGCAGAAACCTCCCCACACCCAAAATTAGGGGGTACCAGACTCCCCCAGCCCATACAGCCAGGAGGGTAAGTGGGGGACACTGCGACACCCACCCCAAATTCCGTCCCACCCTCCCCAGGCACAGGCAGCAAATTGGGGTTCAGTTCTTTATTTGCTTCATCCAACACCCCCAAAATCCGGGGGAGTCCGTAAGGGCACTTGTGGTTATGGGGTGGGGGGGACATTTACCCCCTCCCAGGGTCCTGGGGAGGGGGGTGTCACAGCACCGATCCCTTGTGCAGATGGGGAAACTGAGGCACAGCGCTGAGAGAGGCACTTTGGCACTTTGGAAAAGGGGGGGTTGCAGGGTGGGACACGAATTCCGGGAGCGAGAATGGGGGATCCCAGGCTGGGCTTGAGAAAGAGGACAGTTTAGAGAGGGAAACTGAGGCACAGAGCTGCGAGAGGCACTTTGGCACTTCGGAGAGGAGGACGAAGGAGGATTCATGGATTCCATGGGATCCTCTGAGGCCCGAGGAGATCTCATCCCTTGACGAAGAGGATGGCGCTGACCAACGCGAAGCCGGCGAGGATCAGGATGACCTTGGGGATGCGATTCCGTGGCACCCCCAACTCCTGGGGCAGAATCTCCAGGAAGGTGACGAAGAGGAAGGTGCCGGCCGCCAACCCCTCCAGCACGGCCCTGCACAGGCGCTGCCGTGGCCCCGCGCCCGCCGCCAGCGCCGTGCCCACCCCGACGCCCAGCGGGGACATCAGGGCCAGCAGCACCAGGCACGAGGCCACGGCGGGCGGGCGCAGGCGGCTCCGCAGCAGCTCCAGCGAGAGGCCGAAGGCCACGGCGCCCTTGTGCAGCAGCAGGGCCAGCAGCACCCGCAGCGCCGCCGCGTCGCCCTCGCGCAGCCCCAGCGCCAACCCCTCCAGCACGGCGTGCAGCGCCAGCGCCAGCGCCAGCGCCCCGGCCCGCAGCGCCCCGGGGCCACCGGGCACCGCCGAGCCCACCGGGACGCCGGGAGCCGCGGCCTGGATGGAGGAACCGTTGGGCGGCAGCAGCGCCCGCGACTCCTCGGGAGGCTCGGCCAGCTCGCGCTGCGCCAGTGTCGCCTGCTCCAGCACCAGCACCAGGAAAAAACCCATGGCCAGGATGAACTCGGGCAGGGGGAACTGCAGCTGTGGGAAGGGGACAGTCAGTGCCGAGGGGGAGGGGACAGTGCCAGGGGGAAGGGGACAGTGCCAGGGGGAAGGGGACAGTCAGTGCCAAGGGGAAGCTGCGGGCAGAGGAGGATCTGTCCGTGCATCATGTGCGCCACGGGATGTTGTCACCATCTGGCCCGGCTGTCCCTGTCCCCGCTGTCCTTTCTCTGTTGTCCCAGCCACCCTGTTCTTCCCCATCCTCAATGTCCTCGGTGCCCCATTCTCATTGTCCCCACTCTGTCCTTGTCCCATTCTCACTCATTGTCCCCCCTTCTGTCCTTGCCCCTTTCTCACTGTCCGCCCTGCACTGTCCCCATCCCAGCCACCCCCTCCCCACCAGCCCCTTTCCCAATCCCAGGGACAGGGACATCCCTGGGGACATGGACACCCATGGGGACAGGATCACCCCTGGGGACAGGGACACCCATGGGGACAGGGCCAGGCCCCAGGGACAGGGACACTCATGGGGACAGGGCCAGGCCGCGGGGGTGTCCCGGGGGTGTCACAGGGACACCCCTGGGGACAGGGACACCCGTGGGGACAGGGCCAGGCCGCGGGGGTGTCCCGGGGCTCTCACCGTGATGCGCAGCCCCTCCAGCGCCGCGGCGATGCTGCCCAGGTAGTCAGGCAGGAGGTCCAGCAGGAAGGTGCCCATGAAAACCCCGCCCGAGAAGCAGCTCACGAGGCTGAGCACGGGGCTGCGGGGGTCTGCGGGGGAAATTGGGGGGGGCTGAGACCCCAACGAGACCCCCCCCTCAACCCTGCACCCCGCCAGGCCCCTTGGGGACAGCCCTGAGGTGGGGACAGCCCCGGTTCCAGCCTGTTCCAAACCCACGGACACCCCCAGCCTCCCCGGGAACCCCCCAAACTCCACGAGTCCCCCACTCCCCGAACCCTTGAGACCCCCGAGACCCCCCAGACCCCCCCAATTCCCGGTACCGGGGGGCTGTCGGAAGCACCAGAGGGGCGCGAGGCCGCAGGCGAGGGGCAGCAGCAGCAGCAGCACCAACGACCCCAACTTCACCCCCAGCCCGGGCGGGGGCTGCGAGGCCGCCCCGGGGCTCCAGGCCAGCGAGGCCCCGATGCCGGTGTCCCCGATCCCGGTGTCCATCGTGCTCCCGGTGTTCAGCGCCCGCCGCCGCCGGGGAAGCTCCGAGCCGCGCTGCGCATCCCCGGGCAGCGGGGCTGGAACGGGACGGGCCGGTCAGAGCCGCCCGCCGGCCCCGGTGACTCACCCGGTGCCGACCCCCTCCCCGGCCGGGGGCCCCGGGACACGGACAGGGCGGCGGGGAGGGACCGGAATGGGAACAAGGACCGGAATGGGAACAAGGACCGGGACCGGAATCGGGGACCGGGATGGGGAACTTGGGATCACAGACCGCGCTAGAGGTCAAAGACCGCGACCGGGGACACGACCGCGATCGGGATCAAGGAGCGGGACTGGGACCGAGATCAAGAACCGAGATTGCGAACCGGGACCGAGGAACGGCACCGAGCGGGGATCGGGAAATAAGGACCGGGACCGGGAGTCAAGGATTGGTTTTTTCGGGGCCGAGGACAGGAACGGGGGCCGGGACCGAGAACGGGACCCCCGCTCCTCCCCTGCCCCGCACTCACCGCCCGCCTCATCCCAACGGCGTCCCGGGAACTCCGGGGGGCGGCACCGCTGCAATCCCAGCCAATAGCGACGCGGAATCCCCGGTGGCGTCACTGATTGACGCGCGGCGCAGCCAATGGGAAGCGAGCAGAGCCTGCGCGGCCCCGCGGCCCCGGGAGCGCGCACGTGTCGGCTGGGCCGGGCGGGGCGGGGGAATCCTCCGGTTACCGGGGGGATCTCCCCGTTCCTGCACTCCCTGACCCCGTTACCGGGGGCATCCCCCCGTTCCTCCACCCTGAACTCCGTTACCGAGGGGCGCGGGGGGCACCGGCTCCGGTACAGAGCCACCGGCGGCCGCAGCGGAGCCGCCCCAAGCCCGGTTCCCCCGCGAGACCCTCCGGGGCGGTATCACACTCCCCCGGTGCCCCCGGTGCCCCGGTAGGGCGGCCGGAGCCCCGAGCCCCACGGGGGGAGGGATGATCCCGGCCCTTCCCGGCACGGGGCGGGACTTGGCCGCGTTCCCCGGGATCCCGGAGATCCTGGTGCCCAGCGCCGGCACCGGGCGGAGGCGGCGGCACCACCGGGGACCGGGGGACCCCGAGGAGAGGGCGCGGGGGGTTCATCCCCGGGGGTCGGGGCGCGAGGGATCCCACGGGGGGGTCCCCAGGGAACCCCAATGGAGGCACCGGAGCTCCCGGAGCCGGGCGGGCTCTTCCCGGATCCCGCCTCGCTCCCGGTGCCGGTACTGGGCTTCCAGATCTTGACGCTCCCGGAGGATGATGTGAGTGGGGGCGGGAGGGGCGCGGGCGGGCAGGACCCCCACGGGGACACCGGGATGTCCCGGGAACACCGGGATGTCGCGGGGGTCCCATCGCGCGTCCCCCAGCCCGGTGTTCCCGCAGGGCAGCGGAGCCGAGGAGCTGCTGGGGCTGACGGTGAACCCCGACATCGCCTGCGGCCTCGGCACCAGCGCGGAGCCCCCCCGGCCCGAGGGGCCGCCCCCGGTGCTGCTGGAGGTGGTTTGTGACCTCAGCACGCCCCTGGACCCCTCGCTGTTCCCCGGCATCCAGCTGGCCCCTCAGCCCGACCCCCCGCCCACGGTGAGTCTCTGAACCCCCAGTTCACCCCCGCACCCCTAGTTCACCCCCGGACCTCCCCAGCTCACACCCGGACCCCCCCAGTTCACTCTCGGACCCCCAAGTTCGCCCCCGGACCTCCGCAGCTCACACCCGGACCCCCCCAGTTCACCCTCGGACCCCCCCCAGTTCACTCTCGGTCCCCCCAGTTCAACCC
>JAWMQZ010000103.1:5876512-5896417 GCA_035584835.1 Tangara arthus | reverse complement strand
ACTTGAGACCCAGCACCCAACCCTGAGACCCAGCACCCCAAAACAACGCCCACCAGCCAAGCCTGAGACCCAGAACCCCAAAACAACACTCAGCACCCCAAAACAAAACCCAGCAACCAACCTGAGTCCCAGCACCCAACTCTGAGACCCAGCACCCCAAAACAACACCCACCACTCAACTGTGAGACTCTAGCACCTCAAAACAACACCCAGTACCCCAAAACAACACCCAACACCCCAAAACAACACCCAACACCCAACCATGAGACCCAGCACCCCAAAACAACATCCACTAAACAACCCTGAGACCCAGCACCCTAAAACAACACCCATCGACCAACCCTTACATCCAGCACCCCAAAACAACACCCAGCACCCAACCCTGAGACCCAGCACTCCAAAACAACACCCAGCACCCAACCCTGACACTCTAGCACCCCAAAACCAACACCCACCACCCCAAAACCACCACCTATCACCCAGGTGAGAGCCCCAACACCCCAACCCCGAGCCCCAGCCCCTCCCAGCCAAGCCCCCCCAGCCCCCAGGGTACCATGGGCAGCCCCTCTCCCGCAGCCATGTCTCCGGAGCCGATGTGTGTCAGGTGCACGAAGTTCATGGGCTCCCCGATCATGGAGCGGTCGATCCGTCTCCTCCTCTTCTTCTGCGAGGGGATGAAGGCCATCAAACCCTGCTGACCCCCCAGGCCCCCCTCCCCAAAATGGCTGCAGGGGAGGTACTCACGGGCTGGGGCTTCTCCACGACGCAGCAGCCCAGCTTGTGCCAGAAGTCGCTCATGCTGGCGGTGGTGGCAGCCAGCGTCCCCCCGGTGCTGGCACCAGCTGCAGGGTCACTCCATGGGGACACCGGGTCGGGGTGGGCACAGCGTGGAGAGGAGCGGCTGGCTGTGAGTGGGAAGGGAGAGTGATGCTTCCAGAGCTCCCCAAATTAACGGTAAAGCAGTTTCACATCAAGCAACAAAAACGAGAGTAGAGCGCTGTGTCACACACAGACCATCCAAGGGGACACCTGTCATGGCAAGGGAGTCCCAGGGACCGTGGGTATCACACAGACCCCAAGAGTTGTCCCCATGGCCCTGGATGGGCCTTGTCCCCCGCTCCAGGGCAGGACACAGCTGAAGGATGCTGCGGCAGGATGGGGGGGATGGAGGCAGCCCTGGCAAATCCCAACTCCCTGAGCCAGGCAGCTAAAAATATCCCGGCCTTTCCGAAAAGGGGCCGCAGCTTCAGCTCTTCCGCTCCAGCTTCTCAAGAGCAGACGGGGGAGAAATAAACACGGACTGCTGGGATTTTATCCCAAACTCCCACGGTACCGCCTGGGGTAGGCAAGGAGGTGTGGAAAGGGGGTTTAACCCCCAAAATGGAGGCTTCTCCTCGTGCTAAGGAGAGATAACTCCTTCAAAAAAAAAAAAAAAAAAAGGAGCCAGAGGCACGCAGGGAACTCACTCACCCACCCACGAGGGGTCGTGGCCGGAGCTCAGCCCGGTGTCAGCCACGGGAGAGCCCCCACGGCCGATGGGTGCCGGAGCCAGGGCTCCGGCGAACAGGACAAGTTCCTTCCTCTGCCCCTGCGCCGGTGCCGCCGGATGGACCAAAGTCCGGCCGCGCTTCCTGCTGCCGGCGGGGAGGAGCGGGGCCGGGGGGCAGCCCCCCAAAGCGGGGGGCTCCGAGCCCAGCCTCGGCACGGCTCTGTCGGCGCCTCCAGCCAGGATCTGTCCCCGAGAACCCCACGGAATCACCCTCCAACCGGGCATTCCCGTGGGGTGGGTGCTCCCTGTGCTGCTCCCCCATAACCAGAGGACCCCCGTGTCCCCTGTTGTGTCCCCCGTTGTGTCCCCTGCCGTGTCCCCGTCCCCGTTCCCCGGTGAGCCCCTCCGGGAGCGCTGGGATCGGGCAGGCTGTGACACGTCCCGCCCGGTGCACACCGGCTCCGTGCCCACACCGTGCCCCCCCTGCCATACCCAAACCCGGCCTCTGCCCCCGGCTGCGGGGCACATGAGGAGGGGGCTGCGGGGCAGATGAGGAGGGGGCTGCGGGGCAGATGAGGAGGGGGCTGCGTTTCCTTCCCAGCCTGATTTCCTCAGCAAAATCAGCGTTGCGATCCCGCAGGGCAGCGGCCGGGCCTTGCTGGGGAGGTGCCCCCCGAACTCAGCACCGCATCCCGGGGCGCTGCGAGAGCCTCGGCCAAGGACGAACCAGCAGCGAAACCTCCGGGGTCCGCACGGCCACGACCCCCTGCCCGCACCCCTCCGGCCCCCAAAGCCCCTCCGGCACCCGCCAGGGCCTCACGGCCTCGAAAGGGCGACGGCGGGGCCGGCTCCGGGCGGTTCTTATCGGTTCTTGCCCCCCGATCCCCGCTTTGGGGGTCGCACGCCCTCAGCCCCCCTTGCGAGGAGCCACGCTCGGGTTCAGCCCACCGGGGCAGCTCGGTAGCCCCGGGCAGGGCGGCTTTGGGCCCGGCCCTGCCGGCACAAGCAAAATGACTTCCCGGTTGGGAAAGCACCGCCGGGCTCTGCGTCACCGGCGGGCTCCGGGCAGGGGGGTCCGCTCCGAGCCCCCCAGCACTGGGGTCACCCGCTGCCAGGGTACCCGCGGGGGTCTCCCGGAGGGAAGGCCAGAGTGTGGGGACAGCGGTGGACGGGGGGACAGTTCTGGGGTGCCCCGGCTGCGGGCCCGGGACCCCCGGGATGGGCGGCAGAGTGGAAGTGACTGTCCCTTCCTTCGCGAGGGACGGTCCCGGCTGCGACCCCCGGGGCAGCGGCACCTCCGAGGGGCTCCGGCAGTTCGGGGGTCCCAGCAGGGTTTGGGATCCCGGGGGTCTTGGTAGAGTTGGTGGGACTCGGCAGGCCTTGGGATCCCGGGGGTCCCGGTGGGGTTGGGGAGATCCGGCGCATTCCGGGAGGGCTCCCCGGTTGAACCAGCGAGCTGCAAGGGGGGATCGTCCCGCCGCCCCGCTCCCGTTCCGGTACCGATCCCGGTGCCCTCTCCGCCTTCCTACGGCGGTTCCGGAGGGCCTTCCGCGGGGTCGGAAGGGTTCCCGTCCCGGCCGGTTCCCGTCCCGGTGGCGGCCCCATTACCTGTCCCGGCGCGGGAGCGGCTCCCGGGGCCGGTGTCCGGCTCGCAGCCCCACGCGTGGCTCGGAAGTCCCGGTCCCGCTGCCGGTGTCCGGCTCGCAGCGGCCCCAAGCGTGGCCCGGGAGCGCAAATCCCGATCCCTGAGCGAGCCCCGGTCCCGGTACTGGTGCCTGTTCCGGTGCCCCGCTCGCAGCCCAGGCGTGGCTCGGGGGTCCCGGTCCCGGTGCGGGTTCCGGTGCGGGTTCCGGTGCCGGTGCCCCGCTCGCAGCCCCGGGCGTGGCCGGGAGGTGCCGGTGCCGGTGCCCCGCTCGCAGCCCCAGGCGTGGCCCGGTGCGGACGCGGCGCAGCTCCCGCCGCCCGGCGCGGCTCAGCCCGGCCCGACTCCGGTACAGCGCCCTCCCCGGGAACCGCCGGCACTGCGAGACCGGGGCCCGGGAGGAACGGGGGGGCCGGTAGGAACGGGGGTCCCGGTAGGAATGGGGATCCGGGGTCCCAGGAGGAACGGGAGTCTCCAGGGTCCCAGGAGCAGCAACTTGGGGGTTCCTGAGGTCCTGTTAAGGCTGAGGGTCCCCAGCTGGGGGTGGAGGGGCTTGGGGCTTCCAGGAGCACTGGGGGAATGCCAGGGGGCCAGGTAGGGCTGGGAGTCCCCAGGGAGTCCCAGTTATGCTCCCATGTGTCCCCGAGCCTTATTCCTGCTTTTTCCATCATACACCAGAGCCCCTGGGGCACCCAAAGGCGTGGGAACACCCTGCAGCTGGTGTTGAGTGGTGTCACCATTTCCAGCTCGGTGCCCTTCCGCTTGCACAACATCTGGTGAGCTGTTGCCACCACTGCAGTCCTGACACTGCCACCACTGCAGTCCTGCCACTGTCACCACCACAGTCCTGCCACTGCCACCACCACTGTCCTGTCACTGCCACCACTGCAGTCCTGACACTGCCACCACCACAGTCCTGGCATTGCCACCACTGTGGTCCTGTCACTGCCACCACTGCAGTCCTGTCACTGCCACCACCACAGTCCTGCCACTGCCACCACCACTGTCCTGGCATTGCCACCACTGCAGTCCTGTCACTGCCACCACTGCAGTCCTGTCACTGCCACCACCACAGTCCTGGCATTGCCACCACCACTGTCCTGACACTGCCACCACCACAGTCCTGACACTGCCACCACCACTGTCCTGACACAGTCACCACACAGGAGACGCCCCAGTGTGAGCCTCAGAGTGTCCCTTGCTGTGTCAGCCCCCAAATCCCAGCCATCCCCACTGCTCCCACTCCAGAAATCCTGAACAAGGCAGCACTGTCCCCACTCAGCCAGGTCTCTGTCCCACGCCTGTCCCCAGCCATTGGGTGGCCCTGCCTGATAATACCCCAAGTGTTTGTGACCTCATTTCAGCTAAAGAGCCCCTTTCTTTTTTTTGGTGTTTGTGCTGCCAGTGGACATTGTCCCCCTTGCAGCCCTCCCAAAACCCAGAGCAGTGCCCTCATTGCCACGTCCCCATGGGGTTCAGCCCCAGGTCCCTTCTCAGAGAGGGACACCACAGTCTTTGGGCTGTCACACGAGCAGGTGACAGACACCCCAAAGAACAAGGAGATGGGTGACATCCAGGTTTTTATGAGGTTGCTCAGCTAAATTGCACCCCATGGCCTGGGGGACACCCAAAACCACAGCAGCTCAACCCCTTGGAGGGATCAGAATCCTCCAAAGGGCTCCCAGCTGGAATTTTCCCTGTGCTGAGTGCTGCAAAGGCCCAGCTGAGACCAAGGGTCTATTTTGGAGCAGGATCCTCTTTGCCCATGACAGTGCTGAGAGGAGGAGGAGGAGGAGGAGGAGGAAGAGGAGGAGGAGGCAGAAATAGTCTGGCTGAAAGCCGAGCACTGGCAGAACAGCTTGGCACCATCAGAAATGAGCTGCACGCAGGGAACAGGGAGGAAAAGAGAGAAAAAAACCCCTAAAGCACCAAAAAAAATGTTGATCTCAGGCAAAGCCCAGGGAGAGGAAGGCAAGGGCTGCTCTGAGCCTCTCAGGTGCATGGATATGGCCTGTGGTCCCCAAAAAGGATGTTTGGGGTCTCAGAGGTGCTGGGGCGGGGAGATTCCCTGGTCTGAGGGGTTCATTGGGGTTTTCTTTGTTGTCAGCTGTGGGGTGAAGTGGGGTGTGAAGTGCCCCGACCCTGGGTGAAGCCCCCCCCTCAGCCCTGGCAGTGATTGATGCCAGTTTTGGGTGTCTCCCTCTGTTTCCAGTTCCACGTCTGGCTTCGGCTACAAAGCCGGGATATTTTTGCTGCGTGACTTGAGGACCAAATAGCCTCAATCTCGGATTTAAAAAATAAAATAAAATAAAATAAAATAAAATAAAATAAAATAAAATAAAATAAAATAATTTTTTTTAATTGGGTTTCTTTGAGCCAAATTTCCCCGTGTTTGACCTGCGCAGTGCTCTCCCAAAGTCTGGGGGTACCACAGCACCCCATATCTTCACTTGCAGGTAAAAGAAATATTCCCCAGCTCCTTGCTGGCTGAAAATTATTCCCCCCAACACGCAGCTGAAGGCTCCAGAAGTGAACCAGGTTTAATATATCCTCGGCTTGGGGGTCCAGCGCGCAGCATCTCCGCCCCTGCCGTCCTCCCCGCTCCCTCCCTCCCTGGCGCGGGTGGGAGCCGCTGACTCATCTGCCATCATCACCATCATCATCATCATCCTCCCCCCACGAGGAAGGGCAATTCGAGGGGCTGCATTGCAGACCCAGCAGCGCCGGCAGACAAAAGCGACGCTGCTCCTCCGTCCGCGGCTCCCCGGCACAAAGAGCCCGGCCCGGCACCGAGCTCAGCGCTCCCGGCACCGCCCGCCCTCCGCAGGTAAGGGATGCTCGGATGCTCGGCGAGAGGATGCTTTTTATTCCGGCAAGGATTTGGGTGGAGGGAGGGTGTTGGAATTTCTTTTTGAGGGGGGGAAATGAGCCACAGGCGGCGGGGATTTAAGTGGAGAAAGGTGGTTTTGCTTCCATGGGATGAGCAGAGCACACTGAGCCTGTGGGAAATGCTCTTTTTTTTAGGGGGTGACACGCCACAGAAGAGGGGTTTTCCCTCCACATTCATTCCCTTTTACTGGATATTTGATTATTTTACTTGTCACTAAACTCTCTTTCCCCCTCTCTTGTCACTAAACTCCAGTTTTTCACCATTTGGAGCTTAAAAATCCACGGCCACAACACCCATCACCATTAATAATTCTCTGCCGTTGTGCTGCAAAAAACTCACTGATACATCCCTAGGGATGGACCCCTCCAAGGGATAAATTCCCAGGGAAGAGACTATTTTAAAGTCCCGTGGCTCAGTTTACCCGGAGGGGGTGACACAGGAGCCTTTCATAGCCTCCGAGTGCCATCCAGAACCTTAAATTTAGCAGCTGATCGCACCGATCCAAAATATGCCTGAATCATCCTTGAGAATTCTGCTCTAAGACAGGCAATCAGCAGGAAAATGAGGATGTTTTGGGTTTGTCTGCTTTTTTTTTCCCCCCCACCTCCGGTGCCAATCGAGGAATGACATAACCCTGCCAGGGAGAAACCAGGCAGTGACTCAGCTCCACCGAGAAGAAGCTGATCCACGTCTTGTCCTGCTCTTTCCCCAAAATTTTTTTTGGTGGATCGGGGTGGGGCTGCAGGGGGAATTCTGCAGCGGGGATGGATGGATGGCACGGCAGGGATGGGTGAGGTGCGGTGGGAATGCCGGGCGAGGCTCCTTCCAGCCCTTTCTAGAGGGTTCGGGCAGCGGAGGGAGGGATGGGGTGGGATCAGGGAGGAAGGGGGATGCACAGGGACCCCTCCTCACTGCTCATTCCATGGGGATTCAGCGCAGGGAAAGGTGTGGAGGAGTGGGAAAAAGAGTTTATTTAGGTGCTGCTCTCCCATCTCTGCTCCCCAGAGCTGCCAGGAGGGATTTCAGGAGGAGCAGGTGGGAAGGGGTTAATCCCCACCTTGCCCTTCCCTTCCCATGCTGTTTGTCTGGGGAAACTGAGGCACGGCGTGACAAATCCCTTGGATCCCCCCCCGAATCACGGTGCAGAGAAGGGTGTGGATAAAACTCTGGCAGAGCTCGAGCCTGCAGTTAGACCCAGCCTAGAGTGAAACCTGCGCAACCCCGTGCTCTCCTCCATCATCAACTCCTTTTTTGGGGATTATCCTGAAAAGGATATCCCCTTTTTTAGGGATTATCCTAAAAAGGATCTCCCCTTTTTAGGGGGTTATCCTAAAAAATTTTGGGGATTATCCTAAAAATGATAGCCCCTATTTAGGGGGTTATCCTAAAAAGGATATCTCTGTTTTTAGGGGGTTATCCTAAAAAGGATATCCCCTTTTTTGAAAATTATCCTTAAAAAGGATCTTCCCTTTTTAGGGGGTTATCCTAATAAATTTTGGGATTATCCTAAAAATGATAGCCCCTTTTTTAGGGGGCTATCCTAAAAAGGATATCTCTGTTTTTAGGGGGTTATCCTAAAAAGTTTTGGGGATTATCCTAAAAATGATAGCCCCTTTTTAGGAGGTTATACTAAAAAGGATCTCCCCTTTTTAGGGGGTTATCCTAATAAATTTTGGGATTATCCTAAAAATGATAGCCCCTTTTTTAGGGGGCTATTCTAAAAAGGATATCTCTGTTTTTAGGGGGTTATCCTAAAAAGGATAGCCCCTTTTTTTTTGGGGAGGGGAGTTATCCTAAAAAAGATATCCCCTTTTTTGGGGATTATCCTAAAAATGATAGCCTCTTTTTAGGGAACTATCCCAAAACGGATATCTCTGTTTTTAGGGGGTTATCCTAAAAAGTTTTGGGGATTATCCTAAAAATGACAGCCCCTTTTTTGGGGATTATCCTACGGGACAGGATCAACATAGCAACACCTGAGATTTGTGCCCACTTTGGGACAACTCCTGTGTTTTTAGTAGAGCTTTTCTCTTCCTTTTCTTTCCCCCTCGTGCCCTCCACAGCCTGAAAATGCTGGACACCATCAGCAGCCAGTACGACTCCTTCATCTACTGGAGGATGCCGATCCCACGGCTGGACATGGCCGAGCTGGAGGGGCTGGGGCTGGCAGACATGGCCCTCTACAAGCCCAAGGGAGGCCTGGGCAAGCTTGCTGACCACCGAGGCAGCCAGGAGCTCTCCCAAGAAGAGGACAGTCTGCTGCAGTTCAACAGCTTTAATTTCTGGCGAGCTCCCATTGCCAGCATCACCTCCTTAGATTTCGATTTAATTTGAAGCCCTTCCTGTCACTCCTCACCCCCCTGCTCTCTCTCTCTCTTTCTGCCAGGATTTGGTTTTGGTGTCACTTTGGGAGGTTGTTGGGTCGGTTTTTTTTATTTTGGTTTCTGGGTGGTTTTGCCATTCATCATTCACTCAGCAGCTCACCATGGCCTCGATGGTGATGGGCTCCCCAAAAATCTCCAACTCCTCTCTCTCCCTTTTCCTCCCGGAATCACAACAGCACTGGGGGCAAACACGAGGGGAAGGGGCAGAAACAGCCCCACTCCATTCCCAGAGGGTTTGGGAGGTGCCACCCCCGTGTGACGATTTCTCAGCTCATTTCTCAAGTGCTTTTTAAAGAAACTCGTTTGTGCAAACGAGGAGCAACGGGAATCGCCCTCGTTTTGCAGAAAGCATCGACCCTCTGTGCTCCCCTGGCCCAATTTCTCAAAATTCCTCTTCGTCCCTTAACCTTCCCCTCGGGAATGCAAGGTGGAAGAGGCAGGGATGTGCTCAAGATATCAGCACAAACCTTCTTCTTGAGAAAAAGAATCGCTTTGAGCCTTGTGGTGTGAGCCCAAGCAGAAAAAATGATTCCAGGAGGGTAAATAGACATGGAAATGCTCTGACTTTGCTTGGTGGGGTCAAGGCTGGGTGTTTATTGCCCCAAATTTGAATTTTTTCACCCTTTTTTTATGCCCCACATGGTTTATTCCCAGTGCTGGGACAGACGCTGGCTACATTGTGGGGTGTGGGTGATGGGGCAGAGTTGAAAGGTGGATCTTATCCCCAAATGAAAATATTTAAGGTTTTCCACCCTTTAAAAACAACAACAAACAATGCTGCGTTCATTCAAGTGGAAGCTTTGCGTTTTCTCCGGGGAGATTTTCACCTGCCGAGGTTTATTTCTGAGCATCATCTCAAAATGGGAGGAAAAAAACCCAACCTGGAATAATTTTTGGCTTTTAAACAGTTGGGTTTTTTTTTTTTCCCTTTCCAATATTGTTTTCTGGGATTGATTTGTCTTCTTGAATGTGCTTTTTTTTTGGCTTTGATTGGGATGAAGTGATGTGGAGCATCCCAAAATCATCCTGAGAGTTGGGGGGTATGAGGCTGGGGGCAGGCTGAGGCAGCACTTAAAAAGTGCCAGACATAGCCAAAAAATTGGAAAAATCTGCATTCTACTATGAAAATTGGATGCAGCTCTCCTGTAATCTGCAGAAATAATCAAGTGTGCTGATTTTGAACCATCTGTGTAAAACCAGAGATGAAAAATGTAAACTCTCCTCTGCAGAGCTGTTTTGACTTCTGTGTTCCCAGCTAGGAAAACCTGCAGGAGAAGTATTTATTATGAAACTTTAAATAAAATCAGTTCAAAACATACACATTCCTGTGGACATGCAGACTGACATCAAGTTTTTTTGGCATTAAAATGTCTCAAATCTCTTTACAGCGAGCTGGGAATTCACCCCTATGTCTTTGCAAACGCTGTGGAAGACTTAAGCATGGAAAAAACTAAGCCTAAAAGATTATTATAAGCACATTAAGGATATTATTTACACTTCAGCTTTTCCAAGCCTCACAGGAAAACTCCAGAGAAGAAACAGCCCCCAGAGCTCCAATTTTACCTCAAAAAAAGGTCATTTTGGGCAAGTCAGGGGTAACACACCTTGGAGAGGGGGGTTTGGCAGCCTGAGGGGAGCTAAAACCGGGACTGGAAGGCGCTCAGAGGTGACAGATATACTCAAACTACTGAAATACATATATATAAATACAAATACATTTACAAATCCCAATTAACAAAGCTCCAAAGCACATCTAAACCACCCGGCCTCCGTGAGGCGCCGCCGCCATTTTATACTTGGCGCAAAAACGCCTCTGCCGGACCTAACTCCAGGAGTCCCTCACGGCCCGCCAACTCAACTCATTGATATCCTTCCGCCAGGGAAACCCCTCCCCTACCAGGCCTTTCCCGACGCCCCCAGGGCGAGGAGGACGACGGAGAAAAGCAGGAGAAACCCCCGCATTTCCCACAGTTCCCGCTGAGCGCGAGTGCGAGGCCAGCCCGATATTTCCGCGCTCTCTCGGGGGACTCTTTTGTCGCAGGTCCTGTATCCTTCCGCCGCCTCACGGGCTCGCTGCCGGGGCCGCCATTTTGTGAGGCCGCGGCGGGAGGGGCAGGGCGGGCGCGGAACTGGGCAGGGCCGAGCGCCCTCAGCGGTGCCGGGGCCGCTGAGGGGTGACCCGTGTGAGGGGAAGGGTTGCGATCTTGGGGGGCTTTGAGGACCCCTGTGAGGGGAAGGGCTGCGATCTTGGAAGTTTGAGGAGGGAGGAGCCTTGTGAGGCGTTCAAAGGACTCCCACTGAGGGAGGAGGCTCTGAGAGGGGCGATCTTGGAGGTCTGAGGAGGGGGGACCCCCATGAGGGGCTTTGGGGAGCTCTGTGAGGGGAAGGGCTGCGATCTTGAGGTTGTGAGGATGGGGGACACCCATGAGGGGCTTTAGGGACCCCCATGAGGGGTTCAGAGGGCTCCCAGTGAGGGAATGGGCTGGAGAAGCCTCAGGGGCAATCTTGGGGGTCTTGAGGAGGGGGGACCCCCGTGTGGTGGACGCTCACCCAGAGAACAAATCCCATCACAAACATCCCATCTTGTCTTTCATTCTTACACCAGGGCAAATCCTCAATCTCTTCCCTTCAGCAAACCCCAAAACCACCTCAGGTAATGTCCTAGGGGACCTCGAGTGTGAAAACCTTGGGAAAAAAACCCCTAAGATCGCTCTCCAGTAGAGGGCAGATGGGTATTTAGGAAAGTAAAAGTGCTGAAATGTGGCCAAACACGCCCAACTGCTGCTTCCTGCCCCAGAATGTTTTCACCGGGCGAGATAAGGGAGGAGGATCCCAGCCCTGGAGTAAATAAATAAAAGTGGTTCCAGTGTGAGTGGCTTGGCGAGGGGCTGCTCCAGGTCTGGAGAAAATGGATTTGGCTGATTGCAACAGAGGAATAATGAGAATTCCTGCCAGTGCCAAATCCAGAATGAAACAGTTTGCTTTGCTCTTTACCGCCAGCGTTGTTTTGCTTTGTGTAAACACTGAGTAAGGAAATTCCTGGATAAGCGGGTCTAAGGGATGTGTAGGTTGCTCCTTATTTATTCTATTTACTCCATTTATTCTTATTTATTCTATTCCACATTAGATAGAAATAAAGAGGTTTCCCGTTGTTCCTTGAGCCTTTTTTTTTTTTTTTTTTGGCTGGGAAAACCCATTTAACTTGGTTCTAAGTGCAAATTCTTTTTGAGTAATCACAATTTTTTTCTAATAACTCATCCAGTTGATTTTGTGCATTTGGGGAAACCCAAACTGCTGTTTCTCTGCAGTCTTGAGGCAGCTGAAAATTTTTGGGAAGCTTTTTTGGCCTCATCCTGCAAACACTTCTGCATGTGAGTAATTCTTTGGTCAAGCGGGACTGTTCACCTGGGTGAATGTTTGCTTAGTAATCAGAGAGTGCTTTTGAAACCCCAGATCCTGACATTCCCACCCAGAAAGGGCACAGGAACAGCCCTGCCTGCTGCTCTGAGAGGTGAATTTTGCATTTCCCACGAGATGGCATCAGCAACCACTTTAATTGTAACAAAACCATTTAATTTAACACTTCCAGATAAAGACTTTTCATGTCTCTCTCCTATTTTTAAATGGGAACAAGGATCCTTAGCTGGGCTAAAGGGGAATCTGGTTACGAGGTGCTGAAAACTCCAGGCTTGAGCTGTTTTCACCTGCCAGCCCAAATATTCGATGAAACAAACTTGATAAACTTACTAAATCAGGTAAAAGAAGAGAAAAAAACAAGTTGCAAGGGTTAAATGAGAAGAACTTTAGGTGACCTTCCCTCTGTGTGGCTATAATCTGTTGATCTCTGAGGAACAGGATCTCTTTTTTCCCCTTTTAAAGAGGAATTGTGGGTTCTCTGCAGTGAGCTTGCGCCCATTTAGGTAATTTCCTGCCCCATTCTTACATTGAATAGGAGCTACTATGGTCAATTGCAGGAAGAAACATTGTTTTTGGGGCTGAGAAGGTTTGTTTATCTCATTTCAGTCAATATCCCCTTGCAGCGAGTGCTTTTTGGGTGATTTATTGATTTAATCCCAGTTCAAACTTAATTAAAGGAACGCTGATGGATACCAATAAAAATAACTTAATTCTTATTAAATTTTAAATGTCTGATGTTGCCATATGCAGCCCTTGATGTGCTTTAACAGTTATTTAAAAAATAATAATTTAAAAATAAATAATATTGAAAAAGAAATAATAAACGTGAATAATTTATTTTAAAAATAAATAAAAATACTAAAAAGAAATAAAAACAGTTTTAATAAACAAAAACTGTTGCAGAAATGGATTGACTGTAACATACAAACCTGGTTAAATAGTTCAGAGGAAAATTGTCTCAAATGTTTCCTGTCCCCATGTTGAGGCTCTGATAACTCCTTCTCACAGAAAGGTTTCTGTTGTTTTTTAAAATCATCTTTTATGCTGTTTGACCTTTAATTAACTTTGGATTTAGGAATTTGATAAAGTGGAAGTTTATCTAATCCCCTCACTTCTCAATTCCTTTCTCTTCCCCAAAGCTAAGCATTTTTTTTTCTCGAGTCTAGAGACAAGTAATTTAAATTCTTGGAGCTGCTGGTGCCACAGCTCTGATTTGTTGACCCGTGGTGCTCAAATGTTTTCCTCTCTGGCACCCAGCACAGGTCAGGTCCCAGTTTCCTGCACTGGGAGCAGGATGCAGCCAAGGGAAGGGGCAAGGAAGGAAGCTTTGCAGAGCCAGGGCTGCTCAACTGCTGTCTCCACTTCCAGAGCTTTTCATTTGTGTGCTGGTCTTCATTAATGTGCACAAAAGAAAATTATCCAAGCTGGAAAAGACCCCCAAGATCATCAATCAAAGCTTCAAATGGACTTGATGATCTTGGAGGTTGTTTGGACCTCCCAGCTACGCTGGGTTTACCCTGAAACCTTTGTTTTGCTGAGCTGCAGTGGTGTTGTTTTCTTTCTCCTGCTAAAACCTGCTGTATTCCCACATTGTTTTCCATAATCCCAGGAGTCTCAAGCCACACACTCGAGCCTTTCCCCTTCAGTTTCTATTCAAGGAAGAGAGAAGGAAACCCTGACTCTTTGCTCTGCTCTTTGCTTTATTTCCCAAGGCAAGAGGGAGGAAATGGTGGAAACAGAAGCTGTGGATTGTGCCACCCGAGTGCCAGTGTGCCCAGAGCCAGGCTGGGCAGCAAGGTGAGGTTAATTCCAGAAGGAATTCTTCCAGCTCCTCAGTGCCAGTGTGCCCAGAGCCAGGCTGGGCAGCAAGGTGAGGTTAATTCCAGAAGGAATTTTTCCAGCTCCTGAGTGCCAGTGTGCCCAGAGCCAGGCTGGGCAGCAAGGTGAGGAGCAGCCAGGTTTAATTCCAGGAGGAAAAAATTCCAACTCCTGAGTGCCACTGTCCCTGCCAGGAGGAGCAGGGTGGGCAGCAAGGTGAGGTTCAATTCCAGAAGGAAACATTGCAGCTCCTGAGTGCCACTGTCCCCAGAGCCAGGGTGGGCAGCAAGGTGAGGAGCAGCCAGGTTTAATTCCAGGAGGAAACATTCCAGTTCCTGTGAGCTCATGGTGTCTGAGGGCTGAGTGTCCATGGGGCCACTTAAACCACGCTGGAATATTTTGGGTTTTTCCTAGAAACCCAAGGCTCTCAGGAAGAGAAATGCCAATTTGGATGTTGTCTTTTTGGCAGAGACTGTTCCTTTATCCTGTGGGGAACATCCCAATCTGGGATTAAATCATCCAACCCACGAAACCCCAACCTGTTACTCCATTATTTACCCAAAACTTCATAGTGGCCCATTAATATCAGCCTCAGTCCACCTTGTCCTGCCATTAAACTGCCCTGTAATCTCATTATTTTATGAGACAGATACGAATGGTGTCCAGCAAAGCAGGGCACAGCTCCAGAGCTCTGCTTTGTTTCCTCAAGGGATGTCATTCCCCTGCCTTGCCTACTACCGCCAATTCTTCCAGCGTGTCCCAGGGATACTCGATTCTTTGGATTAACTTCGGGGCAGGAAAAGAGGATTAGGGAGCAGAGCAGCTCTGAGAGACGGGTTACATCAGTTCTGTCTGTTTACACACTTGCCCTGCTGAAAAACAATTTTCTAAAGCTGTTAATTATTCTGAATTATTTGCCAAATTACTACAAATCATTCCTGGCTCGGGACCCACCAGGGAGACAAAGGGGGAGCTGTTTAGGTGGTGCTACCTTCAGTCACTCACATGAGCTTTCTCCTCCCCTGCTTGGCCAAACTCTGCCTTCCCAAAGCAAAAAAACTCATGTTTGCAGATTTAAAATATTTATTCTCTGGAAATTTGCAGCTCTTGCATGTGCTTAAAGCTGCTTGGGAGCTTAGAGACAGGAATTATCCAGGAGACCTTTCTATTCCTCTCCTTCACCCTGTCTGGGTTGGAAATTCCATTAGCGAGGCATCAAAATTAAACTTTTTTTTTTTTCTCACGTGGTTCTTTTAAGGATGAAAATTTTTGACTTTGAATTCTGTCAGCCCCATTGGGGTGAAATACTTGGATATTTCAGACTTGGAATTGTCTTCTAAGAGGCAAGGAGTGGAACAAAGAGTGAATACTCCTGAGCCTAGGGGTCTCTCTGTGCCAAACCTGGAACTCAGGGATGATTTAGGATTCCCAGTAGGAGCTGAGCATAATCCAGGTCTCAGCAATAAAGCAGGAATTGCTCCTCATCCCTCTTTCAGGAGAAAAAATATTTTTCTCATTTCCCTCCCAACTTTTCATCGCTGGGAACTCTTTTATTTTCTTTGCACCTTGGTTCCACCTCTTTCCAACCTTTGAAATTCATCCAGGTGGGATCTCACCTGCCTTCCCACATTTCCCTACGTGCTGAGGGAGCACCCACCATGATGACACTGTCACCTCCTAATCCTGGCATTTATAAAGGAAAATTTCTCTTTTTTCCTCTCTTTTTGATTAAATCCGGGGCTGTTCCTGCCATGCCCCCTCCAACCTCCACTTCCTGCCATGCCAAAAAAGTGCTTTGAAACCTTGACCTGCAGAGATCTGAAACTTTCCCCCAAAATTCCACCCAACCAGGTGATCCAGGCTTATTCTGGGATGTCAATACCTGCATTGTTGGGAATGGGAAGAAATCCCACCCAGCTGGATTAGTGCTGAGCTGCCTGGGAATTCCAGCCTGAACACAGACCTTGCGCAAGGACCTGCAAATCCCAGGGACCAGATCTGGAATAACAGCAAAAATATTCTCTTGGTGTGTTGCTTTGGGCGTGGAATGGATTTTTTTCCCTTTTATCCATGATTTTCTTCTTCCAAAATTGGTCATTTTTGGATTGAGGCAACGTCAAATGTTTGTCACGTGGAGCATCTCACACTTTCAGGGAAAAGCATCCTTCACTTTTTTGTTTCTGGAAGAACTTGAGGGAGTTTTTCATCAAAACACCCAAAATAAAAATTTCCTTGGTTTTACAATATTTAAGCAAATATTCTACTTCCCACACTGGCCAGTGTTGGAAACTGGTGGCACATGGAAATCCAGATATGGCAGCCTGGGATTCTGCTTGTCTTTGGAGATACAAATATCACTTTTTTAAACTAAAATTTCTATTTTTAAACAACTAAAACCTTTTTTTTTAACATGCAGCTGACCTGTATTGTACCTTCCCCACTGTCCCTCAGTTATTGCCACCCTTCTCCCCAAAACAGGTGATTTTGCCAAAAAATCCCTTCAGCTGGGGAAAAAACTTCCCCTTTGGAAGAGGAAATGAAAAATAAAAACTCCGTGGAGCTCATGGGAGCTGGTTTGGGTTATTTCTGGAGAAAATAAAGCTGAGGGGATATTGTCACCTTTTGGAGGGGAATCCTCTGATTTAATTTCTGGAAATATCCATGTACCAAAGCTGACCAAAACTCATCTCTGCCTGGAATTCCAACGCAGCTCTTCCACAGAAAAACACCAGGAGCTTTTTAAGCCCAAAGCAGCATTTTTAAAAGCCAAAAGCAGCATTTTTTGGTCAGTAAATTCCCTCCCACGGGAGGCCAGGCCGGGCTATGCCATGTCAGGGATTTTCCTGCCCGCGCCTCCTCCGGCCTCACACCGTTCCTGAGGAGAATTCTGCCTGTCTGCCCTCTCATCACACACTTTGGGGTTAATTACCACACTTTGGGGTTAATTGGACACGTGTTTCCCTCCTTTCTGCAGTGGGTGGTTTCAGTTATCCCGAATCCTGCTGAGACACCCAGGAAAGGGGAGCACAGAGCTGGGGGGGGGGTCAGGCTGAGAATGGGGCACCCTCCCTTCCACCCCCATCCCCTTCCTGGGGCA
This sequence comes from Tangara arthus, assembly GCA_035584835.1. Lineage (NCBI taxonomy): Eukaryota > Metazoa > Chordata > Aves > Passeriformes > Thraupidae > Tangara > Tangara arthus. Next base: position 5,879,680 of record JAWMQZ010000103.1, on the reverse strand, counting down.
AAATCTAATTATTATTTGATTAATTTGGACTTTTATCACACTGTTTTGATCACTGAAGAAATTAGGGACAGATTCCCTGAGTGCTGGGACAAGAACACAAATGCTCAGCCCCCGCTTTTCCACCAAGGGAAAATGCTTTGGAATGCAGAAATTTCGACGTTTAAATTTGTTTTTTTTTGTTCTGTATTTTTTATTAAAATCCTCTGCCACTGTTGCAGTGCCCTGGCCCAGCCCTGCTCCTACACAGTAGGATGGGCTGGGCCATGTGTCCCCCTTCCTGGTGTCCCCAAGATGGGGGGGTGACAGCAACTCCCACCCCCCCCAGAACAGAAAATAAATTAGAAAGAATTAAAAAAAAAAAGCAAAACCAGGGGGATGGGAGACATAGAGAACTTGTCACTGCAGTGTGGGGACACGGGCATCCCTGTCACCCTGCTGGGGGCTGTCCTGGTGACATGGGGACAGAGAGCTGGGGCGGTGGGGACCCTGCACTCTGGGAGAGGTGACACTTGGGGGGTCCCGGGAGGGTCTCAAGTGACACTCAGGGTCCCGGGAAGGTCTCAGGTGACACTTGGGGTCCCCCAGGTGCAGTTGGGGTGTCCCAGGAGGGTCTCAAGTGACACTCGGGGTCCCGGTAAGGTCTCAGGTGACACTCGGGGTTCCCCAGGTGCAGTTGGGGTGTCCCAGGAGGGTCTCAGGTGACATTTGGGGTCCCCCCGGTGCAGTTTTGGGGTGTCCCAGGAGGGTCTCAGGTGACATTTGGGGTCCCCCCGGTGCAGTGTTGGGGTGTCCCGGGAGGGTCTCAGGTGACAATCAGGGTCCCGAGAGGGTCTCAAGTGACACTCAGGGTCCCCCCAGTGCAGTTTTGGGGTGTCCCAGGAGGGTCTCAGATGACACTCGGGGTCCCCCCAGTGCAGTTTTCGGGTGTCCCAGGAGGGTCTCAGGTGACAATCAGGGTCCCGGGAGGGTCTCAGGTGACACTCGGGGTCCCCCCGGTGCAGTTTTCGGGTGTCCCGGGAGGGTCTCAGGGCCGCCCCGGGGCCGCGGGCAGCAGCAGCGGTTTGGGGAGCAGGGGCGGCTTCATGGACAGCGAGCGCTCCAGGCCACCGGGCCGGGGTCCCCAGGGTGTCCCCCCCGGTGTCCCCCCCGGTGTCCCCAGCGAGTGCATGCGGGTGAGACCCCGCGGCGGCCCGGGGGGGTTCACGGGGGTCCCCCCCAGCGAGTAGCTCTGTGCCAGCGGCCGCCGCGGGGCCGGGGGGCTGTCGGGGGGCACGTCCAGGCGCACCGGAGCCCGGTCGTGGGGTCCGAACGGGGGCGCGGGGCCCGCGGCGCGGGGCAGCACCCGGTTAGCGAAGGAGCCGCTGCCCGGAGGGGTCACGGGCCACGCCGAGCCCCCGGGCAGCCGCTGCAGCGTCTCCTCCCGGCCCGCTCTGCCCGGCGGCCCCGGCCCGGGGGGCTCCGCGGGGCCGCACCGGGGCTGCCGCTCCCGGGGGGCGCGGGCCGGGGGTAGCGCGGGGGGCTCGGTGCCGGTACCGCTCCCGTCGTGCGGCGGCAGCGCGGGGTACAGGCGGGGCACGGGAGGCTGGCTCGGGGTCCGCGGGGCGCACGGTGGCTCCGGGGGGGCTTTGGGGACGGCGGGGCGCTGGCAGCAGGTGGCCAGCAGCCCGGTGGCCAGGGCGCCCACGGCAAAGGCGCCCAGCACGCAGCCCACGAGCACCGGCACCGGAACCGTCGCTTCGGCACGCGGCCCGGGGTGCCGGACCCCTGCGGGACCTCCTGTCAGCCCGGTGTCCCCCCCCAGAGACCCCCCGGTCCCGCTCACGCTTCTGGGGTTCCCCTTCCCACCCCTGGTCCCGATGGTTCCCCCTTTCTCCTGTTCCTGGGGTCCCTCCTGCTCACTGGGGTCCCCCCAACCCAGGGTCCTTCTCCTTCCCTGGGGTTCCTCTTCCACCCTTGGGATCGTTGTCCCACCCCTGGGGTCCCTCTGCTGTCCCTGGGGGTCTCGTGCTTGTCTCTGGGACACCACAGTCCCTCCCCAGTCCTTGGCGTCCCCCTCCCCAAACCCTGGGGTCTCCCCCCACCCCAGGGCACTCAGACAACGTCACTGACCGTGGGCCAGGTCTCCATCCTCGTCACCGTCCCTTGCAGCCCCTGTGAGAGCAGAGCAGGGTCAGGCCAGGCCCCTCTGTGTCCCTTGGAGCCACCCGTGTCCCCTCCCCATCCTCCCCATCCTCTGGCATCACCCACGCGTGCCATAGCCACCCCAGTGTCACCGTGGTGCCACCTGCATGTCCCCAGAAATCCCCAAACATCCCCAGTGTCCCCCGTGTTCCCCCGCTTCACCTGGGCAGGTCCCGCTGATCCCGAGGTGTCCCTCCATGTCCTGCTGGAAGCCACTCCTGGGACACAGAGGGGACGTCACCCTCTGTCCCCAGCGTGTCCCCACACGCCCCACGAGGTCGGGGATGGGAGGGACAACTCACGGAAGGTCCTCGGAGAAGGGGACGCAACCCCTGGAGGGCAGCCAGACGCAATAGGGATCTCGGGCAGCCAGGCAGCTCCTGCGGGGACACGGGGACACAGCTGCCATCCGTGTCCCTGTGCCCGTGTGCGCCCGTGTCCCCTCCCCTTGGACACTCCCATGACCTCGCACACCCTTGTGTCCCTGTGCCTTTGCACACTCCTGCGTCCTCATGCCCTCGCACGTTCCCATTCCCTTGCACATCCCCGTTCCCTCCCGCCCCCTTTCCATCCCTCCCCGCCCTCCCGAGCCCCCTCCCGGCCCCGCTCACCCTCGGCAGGAGCCGTGGCGGCCGCAGCGGCTCAGGGGCAGCCGCAGGAGGCACCCGGCGAAGGCCACGATCAACTCCCGGCCCGGCAGGTGCAGCTCCAGCCCCAGCACCCGGCTGGGGACCCCAGACCCCCTTGAGCTGTGACACCTGCACCCGACAGCACCCGGGGTCAGCACAGCCCCCCTGACACCCCCAAATCCCCTTGAGCTGTGACACCTGCAGCCGAGAGCACCCAGGGGTCAGCACAGCCCCTCTGGTACCCCCAAATCCTCACAACCCCACAGTTCCTGAGAGCCCCCCAGCCCCCACAGTACCCAGAACCCACCCCCCTGGACCCCCCAAGCACCCCAAACCCCTCAGTGCCCATCAGCCCCCT
>JAWMQZ010000103.1:5805407-5848608 GCA_035584835.1 Tangara arthus | reverse complement strand
TTGTTTTTAATTAATGGCCAATCACAGTCCGGCTGTCTCAGACTCTCTGGTCAGTCACAAGATTTTATTATCATTCCATTTCTTTCCTTTTCAAGCCTTCTGATGAAATCCTTTCTTCTATTCTTTTAGTATAGTTTTAATATAGCATTTTATTTTAATATAATATATATCATAAAATAATAAATCAGCCTTCTGAAACATGGAGTAAAGATTCTCATCTCTTCCCTTGTAGGGGTTGCTTGCAAATTCAACACTTGGGATCAACCCAGTCCAGCCTGCAGACCCACTGTAAACCTCACTGTTGCTTTTTCTTACAATACCCAAAAATATCTGCTTTTGAGGAGCAGATTTTGCAGTTTTGTCTTGCTAAACACATGGGGAAGGTTCTAACCTTCCTGGAACTGGAAGGACAACGTCCTGGAGCTGAGGGACACAGCAGGAGCAGCTGCTACAGCCTCACGAGCCATTCCTGGTGCTTTCCAACCAAAACTTCTCACCCTCAGCCCTGGTCTCCCCCCTCACCTGACCCAGATGATGGATTTTTCTTGTCCTCCCCTTCTTCCTCCTCGGATCCTGAGGAAATGGTCTGGATGTCGTCGCTGTCGTTGGCTGTGCCCGGGGCCTGCCCTGCCCTGTGCTCCTCGTCACTGTCGGTGCTGCTCGACACCGTCAGCACGTTCTGGGGACAGGAACAGCTCCTGGAGTGCATCCCAGCCTCCCTTTTGCCCAGAATATGGTTCTCTTCTCCAGCTCACCCCCTCTGTTCCCATCCTTTGGAAGGGGATCCCCCCACTCTGGGCATCACATACCACAGGACAGTGTTTGGAACACCTGTGGGGTTTTGGGGGCTGCTGAGTTCTGCTTGAGATCCTGCAGCATTAGGTGCTCAAAAGGAAGGGAGAAGTTCCCAAAAAACAAGGATAGTTCACCAGGATGGCTTCCTGCAGATGGCTCTGCCAAACAATGGTCCCAGGTGTGCAAACCAAAGTGCCAAATCCAACCCAAATCCCACACTCTCCTCTTCTTTTGATTGTTCAGATCCACAAAAGACCCCTAAAACCCAAAGGAAATCGAGTGCCCTCTGGGAAACCACAGCTACGACCACAACCCCTGTGCTCAACTGGGAACCAGAGGCAGAAAAGAACCCAAACTAAGGTTAAAGAAGGGGTTTGGGGGAGGCCCATCCAGCTGGGGGTCCCACTCACCTCTGAGGGGGGCGGTGGGGCCAGGGATCGCCGGCGGCTGTGCAGCAGCACCGTGCCACTGATGGGCCTGCGGATCCCCTCCAGCCTGGGAGGACAGGGGTTGTAGCCATACCTCCTTCCCATGCTGCTCAGCCTGAAGGGACAAGACAAGGGCAGGTCACACCTGGATCCCCAGGGAAGTTGTGCCATGGGACGGGGAAAAAACGATTTAAGGAATCTTACCCAGGAATTTTGGTTGATTCTTCAGGTTCCTGCAGAGGGGAGAAGCACAGATGATTGGAGTCTCTCCCTTCTCGAGCACTCTCCTGTCTTTCTATGGAATTGTTCCCCAAAATGCCAGCCCAGGAGGGAGATGCTGCCTGTCCCCACACTCAATGTGACACCCAGCATGGAGATGCCCCTCCCTGGGGGACTCCAAGTGCCCTCCCTGGAGCAGGGGGTGGACAGGGACCACCTCCATGTCCCTAAGGTCCCCAGGCAGGAGGATGTTCAGCTCTGCTCACATCAAGTGATTTCTGCAGCCTCTTGTGCCACAAACTGCCTCCCTGGGAGGGGAAAAGCCAGAGAAGGCAGGGGAGCTGAGCACAGAGACATCCAACAGCCCCACAGTTCCCCTGGATGTGCTCTATGGGGAGAAAAGCCACTGGAGCAGGAGCACCTCCCTGCCTTTAACTCTCCTGTTCCCTCATCTCCCCCTCACCTCCTTCTTGGGTGCCTTTGCCTCTCCATTCAGATCTCCTGGTGCGGAAGCACAGCCCCTCTCCCTCTCTGCAGACATCTCCATCTTCACAGCCTTGGCTTCTCCCCCTTCACCCACCCTGAAGGACGAGGCATCATTGCTGTCCTGCAAGCTCTCAGCCACGCTGTTGGAGCTCAGCCACGAGGCCACTTTGTTCTTGGAGATCTCCTCAGACACTGGCAGCTTGCAGGGAGGGCCTGTGGTGGGCTCCTCATGGCTGAGGGGCCGTGTGAGCCCCGAGTCCTTGGAAGCCGTTTCCGAGGGGCCGTGGTCGCGCTGGCCGCGCGTCTGCCGGCGCGTGGCGTAGCTGCGCAGCACCGAGCTGGTGCTGAAGTTCTCGTCCTTGCAGAAGTTGTCATCAGAGCTGTCCTCGTTGGATTCCTCCAGCTCCTCCGTGCCCGTGTTCTCCTCGTCATCATCGTCGTCCTTGAGGTCCACGCCGCTGTTGTCCGAGGAGCACTTGGCGTCGCTCTCGTAGCCCTCCTTGAAGTTCTCCACGCTCTCGATGTGGTCCAGGTTGGCAAAGTACTCATCACCCATCTCCAGCCCCTCTTTGTCAGCAAAGTCATCCGTCAGGATTTTCCCTGGGAGGGCAGAAAATGAAAGGTGAATTTTCTCTTTTATCCTCTGCAAAGCTCACTGAGGAGAAAACAGGGATGACACCGCTTTATTCCAAAGCTGGGTTGGGAAATGACAACATAACCCCGTTTCTTGATGTAACAAAACCCTGAAGCTTGTGGTTGAGCTAAAATCAAGATTTTCAGCTCAGAAATCTCTACAGAGCAGCTCAAGCAGAGCCTTGGAAGGGCTGGAAGAGCAGAGAGGCAGCAGCTCTGGCTGTGGGTGGCTCCATTCCAGAGCCAACGCAACCCCAGTGCAACTTCTGCATCTCGTGGGCTGGGCCGGGCCCGGCCGGTTTGCTGAGCACAGGAAGCAGGGCTGGGGTTGGGTCACCTCAAGGACAGCCTGGGGGACATCTTGTGACACTGCCACCACAAGGGTTCTTGCAGTGTTGGGTAAGTTCATGAGCTCAGCTTTCACCCTCCAATCACCAAAACGGGCATGGCAGGAGCTTTACACCCCTTCTGCTGCACTTTGGAATCATGGAATCATGGAGGTTGGAAGAGCTCCTGAGTCCCACTGTTCCCCTCAGCACTGAGCCATGTCCCCAAGTGCCACATCCTTGTGCTTTTGAGCACTTTCAGGGACAGTGACTCTACCACCTCCCTGGGCAGCCTGACCACCCTTCCCAGGAAGAAATTTTCCTGAATGTGCAACTTAAACCTCCCCAGGGCATTGGAGAGGGCCAAAAGGTCCCACTTGAGCCTCCTTTTCTCCAGGATGAGCTCCTCCAGCTTCCTCAGGAGTTCTCCAGACCCTTCTCCCTGTGCTCCAACCCCTTCCCCAGCTCCATTCCCATCTCTGGCCACCCCTCTTTCCACAGCAGAGTTTTCCACGTGCCAGGTGAGCTCCCACCTGCGTAGATGCAGACAAAGGAGCCCTTGGCGATGTCGTCGAGGCAGCGAATGCCCCAACCTTTGTTCTGGGTCTTGAAGAGCTGCAGCCGCACCTGGAGGCCGTGCTGGACCAGGCGGTTGGTGCACATGTTCACGTTGCACTTGCACCTCTTGTTGCACTCATAAACACTGGAAGAAAGGAGAAGGGTGGCAACTTTCAGGATAAAGAAACATCCCAAAGTCTGTGGCTGTTGGCAGTGCTGGGGTTTATGCACAGAGATCCCAGAGGATCAGAATTCATGTTCTGGATGATCCTCAAGGCCCCTTCCAACCCAAACCATTCCAGAGTTGGCAGAAGAACCAAGACCAGAGGCAGATGGTCACATCTGCCCTGGGATACCCAGGATCAACTCCCTTTCAATGGATCTGGGGCTGGTGCTTGTGAGGGCTCTGCTCACCCTGTTGGAAGACATTCCTCCAGCCGCTTGTGCTGGTAGCCTGAGTTGGGGTTAATTTGCCCTCCAGGAGTGCAGCCACTGGCCTGGATGGTCAGCTGGTGACAGGCACACTTGGATCTGCAAGGAGACACAGGAAAACCCATGAGATCAGTCTGGAGACAGGAAAATAAATCACATCTTTAGGCAGAGATGGGCACAAAGCATCTGACTTGGAATCAAATCAAGAGAAGTGGTTTGATTCCACTCTATTCCAAGAGAAGTTGTGGATTTCTCATCCCTGGAAGTGTCCAAGGCCAGGTTGGACAGGGCTTGGAGTAACCTGGGATAGCAGAAGGTGTCCCTGCCCATGTCAAGAGTTGGAACTGGATGATTTTTAATGTCCCTCCCAACCCAAACCACGAAACCTGCGAGGGTTTAAACCCCAGAGCAGACCCACCTCAGGGAGTTCCCTCACCCAGCCCCAATGCTGTCCCCTCACCCAGGAGCAGTCACCTACTTGTCCCTGCAGCCATCCTTGCAGTCACAGCCCACGAGGAACTCCCAGCTGGTGTTGATGTACACCCCTTTCCCGGGGATCCTCTCCTTGCTGTAGGCCACCTGCGGCGGCGGCGTGTTGTCGATCTCGTTGACGCACGACAGGGGCACGTCCTCCTTGCCCTTGGTGATATCCGCGATGTAGTAGTAAGGCTTGTAGGGCTGGAACTTGCGATCCACCAGCACGTAAGGATCCAAGCAGAACATCTCCAGGAACAAGAAGTCGCAGTCCGTCTCGAAGAGGTAGCGCTCGATCTCGTGCATGGAGCGCAGGCAGAGCCCGCAGGGTGTCTTGTAGAGCACGTGGAATCCCATCTTGCGGTTGACGCGGCGCCGCGCCGTCATGCGGCGGAAGTCGTAGAGCAGCGGGATGAGCAGCGGGTTGCGGCTGCGGTACTGATCGCTGTGCACTGGCCGCACCCGCGCCAGGCAGGCGTAGCTGCACACGTGGGGAAGGTAGAAGAGCTTCTCCAGAGGGGCTCGGTAGGACGGCTCGTTGGGAACGCGGTCCATCATCCCGTGGAAGGGCTGGGAGGGGACGCTGCTGGGGACGCTGCTGGGGACGCTGCTGGGGACGCTGTGGGGAGAGATGGGGTGCTCAGGTTAGGAAGGATGTTGAGATGTTTGAGGAGGGCTTGGAACACAAACCCTATGAGGAATGTTTGAAGGAGCTGGGGCTGTTTAGCCTGGAGAAGAGGAGGCTTAGAGGTGACCTTATGTCAGAACCCAGAAATTCTTCTCGAGATCCTGCCAAGGGGCTCAGAGCCCAAGACCCCTGTGCCTTTGATCTTTGTTGTCATGGTATTTCAAAAGTTTCCGATCTTCTTGGTGATTTCTCATGGGCAGCTCCTCACAGCACTGACTCCTTCTTCTTCACAGTACAGCCAACAAACTCCATCTCTCCTCAGAGCACAACCAAAAAACTCCAACTCTCTTCTCAACCAGTTAACCCACTCTTCTGCAGCACTCTTCTTCTTACTGGACACAGTTGTAGCCTATTAAGGGCAGGCCTGACTACTTTCTGCACTATCTTTATTTTCTTACCTTCTATCCCTCCACAGATCTTGACCCATGGAAAAACAATTACCAACCTTTATATGAAGAATTACGAGTCAAAAGAGTTTAAATAGAACGATAGTGAATTTATCACAGGGTGATTAAAAAATCCAAAGGAAATCGACTGCCCTCCAGGAAATCACAGCTACTTGGCAGTGCTGGGGGGGACTCCACGAACTCAGAGGCTTTTCCAGCCTCAGTGATTCCACCACTCCACGATTTGAGCTGCTGAATCCCCACCAGAAACCCACCAGCACACACAGGCCCCACACGTGTCCCAACATCCCAGATGCATTCACAGATGTGTCCCACCCAGAGCTCTGCTCACCGGTGCTGCGGGGCTGGGAGGGCCCTCCCGGCTGCTGGGGTGTCCCCAAGGACAGGGGAGGATGGGGACGAGTGCCCGGAGCCCACGGAGCCAGGACGGAAGGAAGTGCTTTTCTTGGCCACCTGCTTTCTGCCCTGGGCCAGCTGGGTGTCGGAGCATCTGCAGGAGGGAAGAAGAAGTTGATTTGGAACGTGGAAAAACAAAATAACACTGGGAATCAAAGTAACACTGCCCCATGGAATTCAGAAACCCAGGAGAATCCCAGCAGTGGCTTTTTTCCTACTAAGTGTGAAAATCAGCCCATTTCTGGCTATTTCTGCTACAGCAATCCCACAACCACTCTGAATTTCAGAATTCAGCTGCAGCTCCAAGTGACTTCTGATTCTGAAATGAGGCAAGGGTAACAAGGCCTTAATCCCAGGAAGCTGGACAAACCAGACCATGAAGAAACTGCTGGATTAGCAGAAACCAGCTTCTAGAAGCTCAACCAGGCCTGAGTAGGAGGAACAAATCCAGAGGATCCTCTTGCAAGGACTAAGGAACAAGATAAGATTGTGCAAGGGAATGTAATAACATCCCTGAGGAAAGAGCTAGCAGGGGCTTTAAAAAAACAGGTTCTCAACCCATTTCAGGAGTTTTCAATCAATTGCAGGTTTCCAAACCATTCCAGGAAGTTTTCAACCCATTTACATCAATAAAACAGAATTTTACCACAAACCAGCCGCTGAAGAGGAAAAACTGTGAAGTTATTGGGGAAAAAGGCAAGAGACAAAGAGAGCAGGAAGGGACGAGGGTTTCTGCCAACAGCTGCCTGAAAGCAAGGTGTTCAAACACATCTCAAAAAAGAGTAAGAGGAAAAATGGGCTTAAACCAGTCAGAAGTGGTGACAACACTGAGAAAAACTTGAAAGAGGAGGAAGAAACCCAGGTTTTCCTCGGAGGAAAGAAAACACCAGAGTGAGGAGACTGTTCTTAGTTTTAATAATCTGAAATCCAAGTGTTTGAACCCCACAGAATTCCTGGGACCAGCACGGACACAGCCAGGCCTGGCTGCCTCCTCCCCCTGGTCAGGGACAGTCGGGATTTAAGGGCAGGGAAGCAGCTGCACCAAAACCACGTCCTAAAGCCAAGCCCAAGAGGGAAAAAAATTCCTTGTAAAGCTCTGCAAGGCCTGAATGGGAAAGGATTTGGTGATGGCACATAGGGCTGCAGGTCCAGGTTGGTTGTCTTTGTGTTGTGACACTGCCCATGGTCCCGGGGTGTCCCAGTCTCAGCACAGCTCTTCCCTGCACATGGGGGACCTGCAGGGGTGGGAGCCCAGCTGTGCATTCCAGGATGTCCTTCAGCATCCAGGATCTCTCTGGAACTATGGTAAAGGTGATTTTCTTGTGGCTTTCACTCCCAAATTTTGGTCAGACCAGCACAGAAGGAGCGTTTCTAGGGGTAAACTGGGTTATATTGCACTGCTGCTTGGAGAGGAGCCCCCAAGACCCCCAGTTGGGGCAGGTGGGGTTTGAGCTGCTGCTACACCTGGAAAACCTGTGGGGAGTAAAGATTGACCTCCTGCACAGGCTGCTCACAGCTGGGACATGTCCTGCCTCCCTGGTGCCCCACCAGCAGGGCACAGGCAGAGCAGAAAACGTGCTGGCACGGGGCCAGGCGCCCGTAAATCCGGATGGGAAATCCACAGTGCTGACAAAAATGAACTGGGAGAGCCTCTCCCTCCGCTAAAAAGTCCCCGAGCACATTCCCAGGTTCCCTGGTGTCCTCCAACACACTCCCTTCATCACCAAGCCGAGTTCCTCCTTCCTCCAGGCCTCCTTCAGCCTGCAGCTCCGGGAGTGTCCCCCTTGGGCCCCTGGCAGCGGCTTGGCCGTGGATTGCTCCGTGCCCACCGGGACCGACCGCTGATCCCGAATTCCCAGCGAGGTCAGCGAGCAGGTCAGTCCAAGTGGAGGGACACAAGGCAGCCGGGGGCCAGCGCCTGGATCGTGACACGAGGGAGCATTTCAGATTTTGGGAAGAGAAAGAGCAAAGGTCTCATTTGGAAAGGCAAATGCGAAGCTTTAGCCCTGAGGAGGAATATTTGGCTCGGGGAGTTGTTGGCTTTCAGCTCCCGCCCCCAGTTATTCATCCAGCAGCTTTAGCTAGAAGTTTTTCCCCAAAATCATGGCTAAAGGCATGGAGGACACCTGCAGCTGAGGATTCCTCTGCACAGAAAAGGTGGTGCCTGAGAGAGCTGAGTGCTGGAGAGAAGCAGAGGTGGAAGGTGCTGGAGGTGGCTCTGGTACTTACTCCATCTCTGCAGGCTGAGGAGACGCGGGACGTGCAGCTGGCTCTGGAGTCTTGTACTGGGGACCAGCTCCTGCTAAATCCTGGGTGTACTGGACCACAGGGCCCTTGCTCCTCACAGCACCTGGTGGGGAAGGTAAAAAAACAGAGAGTCAACAGGAAAAATCCTTAATGTTATCCCAAGTTGGCTGTATGGGCCCCAAAACACTGATTTGTTCCTGGAAGGAACCAAAACAGAGGGATTTGGGATTAATGGTGGATCATCGCCGAGCTCAGAGCACAGTAACTCCCCCAAAAATTCTGGTCAGTTCACCCAAGTGCAGTTTGGTTCTGTGGCATTATTCCAGGAGAAAAATCCCACTGGAAATCTAAATCTCCTATGCCAGAGGACAAAAACCCTGGAAATCTAAATCTCCTGTGCCAGGGGAAAAGACTCACTGGAAATCTGAAATCTCCTGTCAGAAGAAAGAATAAAACCAAAACCTAGAAACCTGAAATCTCCAGGAACTCTGCTAAAAAACCCACCAAACCCAAACCACCCTGCAGTTAAATCCCAGGATCTAAATGAAACCAAAAGATGCCACCAACCAACGTTGGGACGAGTCCTGGTTTGCCCACTTTGCTTCTTTTCCTGGGTGGAAGCTGTGGAAGTTTTCATGCTGAACATGGGCTCGAGGCGTGTGGAACCTCGGTAAATCCACTCACAACGTCTGTCCTCTTGTGGGAAGGAGAAGGAAACACTTGAAGTTCCCATGGGAAGAGCTTCCTGGAGTGAGACATAGAGAAAACACGAGGAGACAACAATGAGGATTGACAAACAGCAGTCAGAACAGACAATAAATTGTCAAATTCAATTATTTATGTTGAAATTTCTAATTAGGTAATAGGGCAAATTTCTTCCTGGAAAAGGTGCCCATGCCCTGGCAGGCTGACCAGGGTAGTGATGGAGTTACTATCCCTGGAATTGTCCAAAACCCCTGTGGATATGGCACTTGGCTCAGGGCCTCAGACTCCAAGATCTCAGAAGTTCTTCCAACCTCGATATTTCCATGATTAGCAAGAAAAACAGAATTGATCAGATCCCCAGCCTCAAATTTAATCCTAATGGGCAAAGGGAAATTCCTACCAGGAAAAGGATTTTCACCAGACTTCCATCCACTTCTTCCACTCTGGATTTCCACCAGGTGCCTTCCCACTCAGTTTTGATCAGCTGCCCATTCTTCAGCAGTACCATGGGCCGGTTGGGGTAGGCAGTGATGTATTCCTCAATGAAATCCCGACAGGAAACATCCTCAATGTCTTCCCAGGCCTTTTTCACTGTTTGGGACACGTGGGAGAAAGGGAATAAGACAAAACAGAAAGAACATTTAATTCTTTATTATTTTTTTTAGGATATCCCAGGTGTATTTTTCCTAAGGTCAATCAAGGGGTGATCCCAAGGGCTGGAATGTTGGTGGTGGGACATCCTGAACCCACCCTGGCAATAAACCAGGATTTCAGATGTCTTCAGGCTCAGCACCACAAGGGACACACTCGTTTTTGGACCTTCCCAAAAGCTCAGCAGGCCAGGAGGGCCAGGGATCACTCACGTGGCCGGCAGACCGGGTACAGCTCCCACTCCTTCACGTAGGACGCGTAGCCATCGTCGAAGAAAATTAGGAACCTGGAAAACAAACAGCAATTAGGAATGGGAGCTGAAGAAAACACTTCTCACACCATGGAATGGAAGTGGAGAACCTCTCCTGCTCCTCCTGGAGACAGCCCAGTCTTGGGTGAGGACAGAATGAAGAGCTACAAATGCTCCCTGTGTTCCCCATGGCTGCTCAAACAGCACAATTCCCAGCCAGGCCATTTCCTTCTGCTCCAAATCCCCTGTGTGCCCCAGGAAAGGGAGATAAAGAAGAAAAAATGTTTAATTGCTTCTGGTTTCTGCAGGGAAGATGGATAAGGCACCCACTTAATGCCTCTGAGGAAGGACTTCAAGTCCTGGAGCTGTACAAAAGCTGCAGGATGAGGGATCAGCATCACAACCAGGAGAAAAGTTGCAATTTGGGTATCAAATTCAGCTCATCTTCAGTTATTAAACACAAATCAGATAAAATCCAACACAACTTACATCAGATCCAGAGGGATTAAATCCTTTATCAATCACTTCAGGAAAACCCCAAACCTTTATTTTAATAGATCAGAGCAGCCTTGCTCTTTTTTTTTATTCCCAAAAAAGCTGCTCCAAACCTGCTCTTTCTCCTCCTGAAGAGCTTTGGCATCACCTCTGCCACTCTGCCCTCCCAGAGCTCCTATTTCCTCCCACTGTTTCATGCCTCAAGCAGCCCAGACTCAACATTTGGGTGATAATTTGAATAAATTAGCAGATCTAATTCCTGACTCAGGGCCATGAGCAAGAGTGGAAGCTCCACCCTGAGATAAGATGAAGAAAGTCAGAATGGCATTTCTGGGAAGGGCTCAATTCAGCACCTGAAGGGTATTCAAATAAATCCTTTTATTTTTTGACCTAAAACAAACAAAAAAACCCCAGAGATGGAAGTGCATGACCATGGGAAATAAGGAATACCTGTCTTTATTCTTGACATTGGGGGTTTCAGCCACGATCCCAGCATAGAGCCACATCTGATTGCCATCCTTGTACCTGGCCACCACCCTCCTGCCCACGTGGTGCCTCTCAGCAGATGGGTGGTAATCGTAGGCAATGTGGTTGCCCGAGAGCAAACTCTTTCCTTTGTTATCAAATTTCACTTTGTATTTCTTGCCAGCACCTGGAAATACATTTTAAGGCAAACAGGAGATAAATAAAGGGGGAAATAAACAAAAGCCACGTGATTTCACAGCAGAATTCCAACGCTCCGGGTCACTCTGAGATCCTTTATTCAGAATTAACTCAGAATTCATTTCAAAGCCTTTCAGGATTTAATTTGGAGGGTGAAGCAGTGGAGGTGTGCTGCTCCCACAATCCCTTCCAGGTGACATCAGGTGCTCTGACATCTTTTAATCCAGGTTTCCCACCCAAAATCCCAGGAAAGCCCCGTGCATGGCACATACCAACTGTCTGGATGGCAATCAACGTCCCCTTGTGCCACGTCTTGGTTCTTTTTTTCCCCAAAATCCTCATGCCCACTTTGAGGTCCCCGTCAGTGTTGAGATCATTGCTAGGGGCTGCAGGGACAGTGACAGGCTGGGCAGTGCCAGGAGGTTCCTGAGGGGGTTGTGCATCTACCAAGGAACAACAGCAAAAAGTCAGTTCTAAATCACCCAAAGCACAGCTCTGGAAGAAGAATTCCTGCTTTTCTTCCCCTCAGTCAGCCCAAATGCCTCTTTTTTACTGAATGGAAACAGCTTGGAGAAAAAAAAAGCAGGAATTCAGAATTAATATGCCCTAAATTAAAATAGCAGTTTGGGATCAATAAATATGAATGGAGATTTGTAGGAGAGAAAGCAGATCATTGTTTTCCTATTTTGGGAAGCAAAAGTCCAGGGTACACAGCTCCTGGAAGCTCCCACACCTTTCTGTGCTTCCTGCAAGTTGGTTTTCTTGTTTACAGCATCCACGAATTTTGCAACATCCCGGGCAGATTTCCTCATGGCAGCCATTGCTTCCTTCAGCTGGAGGAAAGAAAAAGAAAACACAGAAAAACTTTTGGTTTTTTGCACCCAGTACAATGTTGTGTCTCAAGAAAACCCCACAGGAGGAAACATCTCTAGCCAGGGCCTCCCCACTCACCAGACTCTGATCCCTGGGGATTCTGGGACAGCTGCTGCCTGCGAGTGAAGAGAAAACAGTGGTTTAAAACCTTTTTATTTGTGGAAAAAATCCACCCTAATTAAATCACAGAAAGCAGAGGGAACAGGGAAAAGTGCCCATCCCAAATCCCTGCCCAGACAAGGCTTTTCCTCATTTGATGGGGACAACAGTAAGGCAGGTGGGACAAGGGTGAAATCCCAGTCTGGGACCCCAGGAATTCTGGGATTCCAGGAATTCTGGGACACAAACAGGATCTGGAAGATGCTCCCCATGAGCTAAAAGCATTCCCTTGTTCCCACCCTTCCCCTGGCCCTGCTGGGGACACTGAACTGCGTTTCCAGCTTGAATCCACACTCATGACATCATCATCCTCCTCGTCGGGGATCTCAATCACTTCTGTGGCTGCTGGAGCCTCGTCCTCCGAGCTGCTCTCCCGGTACTGCAGGCCCATCATGGAGTAGAGCTCCTTGGCCAGCGTCTCGCACTTGTCCATGGCCCTGGGGGAGGGAAACCAGCTGTGCCTCCTGAATTCCACAGGGAGCTACCCCTGACCGCTGAGGGAGTGTAGGAGACGGTCTGGAGTTTCCTTCATGTGCCTCACAAGGGCCCTGAAGAGCCCCGAGAGGAGCTCTGGCCTGGCTGAGGTGGATGTTTTTGGATGTTATGCCAAGTGATTGTTGCTGTGCTTTCACAGAACACTGCTTCAAACAGGTTCTGATCAATGGCGGCTTGTCCTTACACTCCTGCACCTGCCTCACAAGTTGTGACAAGAGGTGGTTTGTCCTTGCACGCTCACACCTGCCTCACAGACACCATGGCCCATGAATCTTCCCCACCTTTTGGCCAGATGTCACTTGCTTTGGATGGAGACTATTTAAACCGTAACCTTCTGAGATGACTTTGGTGAACCCCCACGGACAACAGCAAATCTGTGTGGCTGGACCATGAGGATTCCGTCTCGTTGGTAAATATATTCCCCTTCCCCTCTTTTCCTTCTATCCTTTCTTTCTTTTTCTGATCTATCACATTTGCTGTTGGCCCTCAATAAAGGTGCATTTGTTGTGATTAAACTGACAGCCCCCTGCTGTTTGTCTTTTGCACTTTTGGGATCTGGAAACGAACCATTGCTTGCCCTAGCAGATCATGACAGGGAGCACTGAGCCAGTTAAGAGAAGCATCCACAGGAAGGGTCTGAAGCCTTGGGGGAAAAGTTGCCAATGTGCCTCACTAAGCAGCCACACCATGGGTCTGCCCTGAAGGGAATGGAGCAGGCCCCCACATCCCCCTCCTCAGAATTCCAGGCCCACACACCTCACAGCATCGTCAATGAGCTGGTCAACGTGGGCCACCTCCTCCTCCTTGTGCCTCATGCACTGCTCCAGCTCCTCCAACTGCTGCTTCCGCTGCCTCACCCACTCGGAATTCTCCACTTCTTTGTCGATGATTTCCCGCAGCTCCTCCATGGAGATTCCCAGCTCCTCCATCACCTCCTGCTGCAGCTCCTTCATGTCCTGGCAATCCATCTCTGCCACACCTGAGGAAGGTGAGGTGAGGAAGGAGAGGTTGGAGAGGGAAATCATGGGAGCTCCCTCATCCTTTCTCACTTTCCCCTGCTCCACTGTCCTCTCACAGCCTCCCCGGTCCCCTCACAGCCCCTCCCGTCCCCTCACAGCCCCTCCAGGTCCCCTCACAGCCCCGCCAGGTCCCCTCACAGCCCCCTCGGTCCCCTCACAGCCCCCCCCGATCCCCTCACAGCCCCCCCCCCGGTACCGTCACAGCCCCCCGGTCCCCTCACAGCCCCGCCAGGTCCCCTCAGCACCCACACCGCGTGTCCCTCGTCCTCTCCCAGCTCTGTCCGTCCACCCCGCCCGCTCACAGACCCTCACAAGCCCTCCCGTTGCCCTCAGCCCCGGCCGCCCCTCCTCACTCACCGCCGCCGGTTCCGGCGAACCGGAGCAGAACGGGAGCAGAGCCCGGCGCGGCCGCCGCGTGACGTCACTTCCTGCGCGCGCCTCCCGCGCGTGGCGCCCCCTGGCGGACCCGGGGGGTGAGAAATCTCCGAAATTGGGGAATAAATGAAATAAAATAAATGAATTCTTCTGGAAATCGGGGGATAAATCCCTCGGGAATCGGCAATTCGGGGAATTGACCGCTGTCCAAGGGAGCTGCCGTGAACGGCCGGCGCTGTTTAAGTTGTAACCATCGGGAAAGCCGCGGTTCGTTCCTGAGGCGGCCGCGGTTCGTTCCTGAGGCGGCCCCGGAGCCCCGGAGCTGTTCGGGGCCGTTGGAGCCGTTACCGAACCCCACCCCAGAACGATCCTTTAACCGCCACCTCGGAGGGGTTTGAAACACGGAGGGCTGATGGGGGAAATGGGGGGGAATGGAGGAAATGAGGGAAATAGAGGAAATTGGGAGTAATGAGGGAAATGGGGCACAATGGGGGAAATTGGGGAGCAATGGGGGAAATGGGGTACAGTGGGGGAATGGGGGAAATGGGGAAGTTGGGGAGCAATGGGGTAAATGGGGAATTAATGGGGGAATGGGAAGCAATGGGGGGAAATGGGGAGCAATGGGGGAATTGGGGAATTAATAGGGAAATAGGGAGCAGTGGGGGAAAATGGAGGAAATGGAGGAATTGGGGAGCAATGGGGGGAATGGAGTAAATGGGGAATCAATGGGGAAATTGGGGAGCAATGGGGGAAATTGGGAGTAATGGAGGAAATTGGGAGCAGTGGAGGAAATGGGGAAAATGGGGAATCAATGGGGGAAATGGGGGTCCTGGAGGAAGGGGTGACCCACCGAGGATGGGAGTGCTGGGGCTACCAGCAGCTCAGAGGCAATGGGAGCCCGGGTGGTTCTGCTGGGGCTCGTTGGAGCACCCTGTAGAGTTTGGGGGTCCCAAGGGGGGTGCTTTGGGGTCAGTTGATGGGTTCCTCCTCCCAGGTGGAGGTGGGAATGGCGCTGTAGGGATCCACCACGAGGCGGGCGCAGCGCACGGTCATGGCCAGCAGGAAGAGCCCCAGCAGCACCACGAAGGCCGTGGCCACGGCTTTGTCCACGTCCATGGCGGGCAGCACCGTGGGGGTCTCCATGCAGGGACCCTCAGCTGTGTCTGTCACAGCTCCGGGGACCCTCGGGTGGGTGTCCCTTGGTTCCAGGGACCCTCAGGTGTCTCTTTCCCAAGTCCAGAGGCTCCTCAGGTGGTTATTCCTTGGTTCCAGGGTACCTCAGGTGTCTCTTTCCCAGCTCCAGGGACCCTCAGGTGTCTCTGTTGCAGTTCCAGGTGTCTCTTCCTGACTCTAGGGACCCTCAGGTGTCTCTTTCCCAGCTCCAGAGGCTCCTCAGGTGTCCCTTTCTGGCTCCAGGGACCCTCAGATGTCTCTTTCCCAGCTCCGGGGACCCTCAGGTGTCTCTTTCCCAGCTCCAGAGGCTCCTCAGATGTTTCTTCCTGACTCCAGGGACCTTCAGGTGTCTTTTTCCCAGCTCCAGGGACCCTCAAGTGTCTCTGCTGCAGCTCCAAGTGTCCCTTCCTGGCTCCAGGGTCCCTCAGGTGTCCCCTCCTCTCTCCAGGGATCCTCCAGCACGTGTCCCCCAGCGCTCAACTCCCAATGACATCCCTGAGGGGCCAGAACAGGGGGGAATTAATGGGGCTGAGGGGTCAAAACCACCCAAAAAAAGGGGGAAAATGTGGCCTTGAGTCCCCTCTGCTCCTTCCTTACCTCCCTGTGGCCGGCTCTGGGTCTCAGTCCTGGCCCTGCCGGCTCCAGGCCTTCATGAATTCTGCAGGAATGTGCCGGCATCACTTTTCAGATACAAGCCAGGGGATCAAATTCCCACCCCACACCCCCTTCTACCATCGGGAGAAGCCTCTGGGTCCTTTCATGAGTCTTCCTGGTGACTTGGGGTGGTTTGGGAAGCATTTAGGAGGATTCATCCCCAAAATCTAAAGGCTTTGCCGGTGAGAGGATTTCAAGGTATTTTTTTGCTTATGTTGGAATGGACTGGGAAAAACTCTTGGAAAATGCATTGAACTGAGCTGCCCATTTGGATTTTGCAAGACAGCCTCGTGAAAACCTCAGAACACCCAAAATACACCAAAAATCTCCTTCAATTTCTTTATTTTCCCCCTCTGAGCGAAAAAACGCTCACTTTGGGAAGGCAGTGAAACTTTGGCACCCCGAGAGCTGGGCTGTAGGGGTTTTGCAGAGATTTTTCAGCAAAGGATGAGTTGTGGGGTCCTGTTGGTGGCCCCAAATCCCAGTTCTGGCAAAAAAAACCCCATTCCAATCTAAATCCCGGTTCTGACCCAATTAACATGTGCAGTCTGCACCCGCATCTTCATTCCTGGCGGCTTAGAATCCCAACCTCACCCCAGTCTCAATTTTAACCTTAATTTTAATTTTATTCTTAATTCCAATCCCAATCCCAATGTTGCGTGACGTCATCAACACCACCCACTATAGCCACGCCCCCTCGAAAAGCTCCGCCTCCTTTTCGGTGGGGGCGGGACCTCACCGCCTTCGCCCCGCCTCTAGCCGTGCCCTCCCCTTGTCCCCGCCCCCAACTCTCAGTTTGGACCAATAGCAACGCCGCATCTCCCCGTGTCCCTCCCCCCGCCCCCCGGTTAAACCAATAGGAGACCGGCGTGGCTCTGGCCCCGCCCCCGCGCCGCGGGGCTGTGGGGCCGGCGGAGGTTTTCCTGCGCCGCCATCTTGGATCGGCGGAGCGGAGCGAGGAGGGGGCGGCCCGGGACCCCCGCCATGGCTGCCACCGCCGCCAGCGCGGGTGAGCCCGGCCGCGGCGGCACGAACGGGGCTGGGGAGCGGGCTGAGAGCCCCAGGGAGGGCATGAGGGGCTGAGGGGGAGCACAGGGGGTCTGAGAGGACCCAAAGGCTCTCCCGGGGCCTCCAAAGCTGAGGGCGACCCTCAGGGGCGGGGGTCGTCATGAGGGGCGTTGAAAGGGCCCTGGAGGGGCTGACAGGGGCGTGAGGAGGCCCCTGAAGGGCTAAGGGGAAATGGCACAGTGGGATGGGGCACCCTGGAGGGGTCAGGGCTGTGTTTATCTGGATTTGGGGTGCTGGGGGCCGGGGTCCCCGCAGAGCCGGTGGAATGAGGGACTCTCGAGGTGGATTTGGGGTCCCTGCACTGGGTTTCCATCACTACTCCTTTGGATTTGTTTCCCTTGACGGCTTCTGCCCCTTTTTCAGCTGTGTTTCGCTGAGGTTTTTTTCTTAACTCCCAACACAAACTGCTGGCCCGGTTTGAAGGTTTTGCACAAATGTTTCTCGGAGCTCTGTGAGGCAGGGGAGGGCCTGGAGCACAATGTTCCCTCAGCTTGGGTTCCTCAGGCTGCTCCCCAGAGTCCTCAACTCCCTGTGCACAGGAAGCTGGGAGCTGCTGATCCCTGATTCTTGCCAGAAAAAGATCTGATTTTATCAATTTTCTGGCTAAACTCTGAACTGAGTATCCAGATGAACCCAGAGTCTGTGAAGTCGTGATGGATTTACAGTGTGGTGGCTGAGATCAGAATCTGAGCTTTGTTTGTGTTTTTGGTTTTGTTTTTTTTTAGTCTTAACTTGTCCTTTGTGGCTTGAGACACACTCAGGTTTATCTAGGAGTGTTCAGTGACACTGCTGAAGGATTCTGGGGTTTTATTTTAACGTTTTAGGAAGGTTTTGTGGCTTTTAGTGGTGAAAAAACACACTGGGGGCTCATCCAGTAAGATACTCATGAATGTCCAAGCATTTGTGGAAGTGGAGCCTTCAGGGTTCCGTGGTTTTTTGCATAAGAAAGTTTTAAATTCTGAAAGAAATGAGAAAGAATTTTCAACATCTGTGTTTAATATTTATAATCACGGGCAGAGTGACCAACTTTTACACAGAGGGAGGGAAATACACAAGCAGTAAACATGGAGATTATTAGGAGATTAAATTCTGAAGAATTCTCACAATAATATGGGTCTTCTTTTCATTAAAGGGTTAAAAAAACGGATTTCAGGGCTCCAGTAAATGCTGAATAATACCCCAGAATACCCAGAATGTCTTCATTTCAACCCCTTAGCAATGGAAGAAACATTCTTTTCTTCATTTCTATATTTCTTCTTGGAGAAAGTTCCCATGGGGATGAAAGTGCTGAGCTGGCATTTCATGAGAAACTCAAACAAACTAAAAACCTCCTGCTTGCTTAAAAAAAATGGATTTAATGTACCCCAGACACAGAAATTGAGATGTTTTGTAAATAAAAAACCATAAAAGCAGAAATATCAAAGCCTTCTAGTTGTGAGTGAAATGCAGAATACTTCTAAGGCTGGTTTATCTGCTCCCAAACATTTTGGGGAGCTCACAAATGGGTGAATTTAAAGCAAATCTTGTGAGATTTAATGTCCAAACGTGAGCCTGGCAATTAACCCCGTGCTGAAGCTTCTGCAGCAAAAAAGCACCAGTTTTGTACAATAAAAATGTACATAAAATATGCAGCAACCCCTCTCATAAATCACAGCTGGGAATATTTGCAGCAATTTTATTTTGGAGCCTTTTTTCCCCTGTTGGGATGCCAGTGGTTGCAGCAGAGCCTTTCCCAGGAGAGCTGGGTTGGGAGCCTGGAGCAGTGATGGGGGTTGGGATTTACATTTGCTCTCTTCTGGCCTTAATTAGCTCCAGCACATGGTGTGGGGAAGCAGGGGTTGGTTCTGGGGAGGGCTGGGACACAGACCCAGCCAGGATTTTGGAAAAATACCTGGGATTTCTTAACTGGACACCTCCAGGAGTGGTGACTCCAGAGCAGCCTTTTCTGGGAAGGAATTTTCTCTCAAACCCATCCTAAACCTGCCCTGGTACAACTTGGAGCTGTTTCCTCTCATTTTGTTGTTCCTTGGGAGCAGATCCTGGCTCCATCCTCCTTCCAGGGAGTGAAAACTCCTCCAGGAATTCACCTCAGTGTTTGGAATGGGGAGAAGACAGAAATTTGGGAAGGAATCTTTGTGTGTTTCCTGGAAATCCCAAAGGGTGATAAAGCCAGAGCTCTTCCCTCTCGTTATTTCTGAGAATTCTTCAGAATTTATTCTTCTAACAATCTCCATGTTTATTTCCCTCCTTCTGCTCTCCCTGCCTGTGCTGTCCCTGATTTTTGGGAGGCTGTGGCCACTCTAAAGCAGTACCAGCTCCTGGTGCCCAACCTCAGGGTCTGTCCTGGTCTTCCACCTGAGCCAGGAGAGGGAAATGTTCCTCATGGGGTGCATGTTGGGCTCCTGGAAGATCTCAAAGGTTTGAAAATCAATTTTCTGTGTCCGTCCCTGCGTGGAGCTGGGCCCAGAGAACAGCTCAGTGTCACTTCCTTCCCCTGCCCCGAGCGGAAATTCCTTCCCCTCAGGAAAGGGATTCTCCTCTGTGCTCCAGAAACTTCATTTCTCTTCCCACCATGTTCAGATAGGGCTGGGGAAAAGGAGGAACCCTCCTGGCCTCCTTTATTCCCACTTGAAACTTCATTTTGTTCAACAAAATCCGTGAATGTCACCTTGGGACTTCACAGCAGCATCTGAGCGATCCAAAATGGAGCAGAAAGGAGATGGGGAAGGGTTTCCACCTCTGTTTTTTTGTTCTCCAGATGTATTTTAGAGCAGCAGAGGATCCTGGTGTTTTGTTGCTGCTCTTAGTTGGGATTGTTGTTTTTGGCTCCTTCAGCTGCCAAGCCTCGAGCTGGATGCTTATTCCATACTGTAGTCACCCCTGGGAAATCCTATGGATCTGCAAGGAAAAAGCTTCCTCAGCAACACCAGCTGCTGGAGGAAAACAAACCAGGCAGGCAGAGAGGCTGGGAGTGGTATTGTGGTAAAATATGGTTAATTCTGGCAGAAATATCAGAAATTTGGGAGTGTGTTTGCTGTGAGGTCCAGGCACACCACGGAGGTGATTGTACAGCTCCACTTTTAGCTGTAAATAAACCAAAATGCGACTCTGGAAGTGAAATTAAACTCTTGTTGGACTGAAATCTGGCTTTGGGCAGTGGAGAAGAATTAGGAACCCCAACTTAAAGCCCATTTTTTCCCTAATTCATCAAACCTGACCTCAGTTCTTCACTTTGTCCCCCCAGTTGTGGCTGTTTCTGCCCAAGCTGCTCTGGGTACTGCTGAGGGTGGTTTGGGAAGCCCAACTTTGGGGTTTTTGGGGGTGTCTGGGTAGCTTTGGGGTCCCTGCACTTTGATGAAGCAGAAGTGGTTTGGGAGCTGCATCAGGCTCAGTTTGCAAAGGTTGTGGTGGTGATTTTTGGGCTGGAACAAGTGTTTTGAGGCAGTTTCACAGCACATTTACAAACCCACAACCATTAAAATAAGCACAGAGCTGACTTATTTCAGCAAAACGGGAAAAAACTGTTTATAATGGATTTAAAAACTCATTTTCTGATGTGGAACAGACTGTTTGAATATAGGTTGGGTTCTGATGGTGATGCTGGGATGTAGATTCAGCATAAGCCACACTGAGCAAGCTCTGAACAACTGCAGACCGTGTTACAGGTGCTCCTGAAGAAGCAGGATTAGGGGAAAATATAGGGAATGGAAAGATACAGGAAATATACAGGAAAATAGAGGAAAATGGAAGTACAGGAAAATGGAAATATAGGAAATATACAGGAAAATATAGGAAAATGGAAATGCAGGAAATATGTAGGAAAATGGAAATATACAGGAAAATGGAGTACAGGAAATATATAGGAAAATACAGGAAAATGGAATACAGGAAAATACAGGAAATATATAGGAAAATACAGGAGAATGGAATACAGGAAAATAAAGGAAAATGGAAATACAGGAAATATATAGGAAAATAGAGGAAAATGGAATACAGGAAGTATACAGGAAAATAGAGGAAAATGGAATACAGGAAATATACAGGAAAATAGAGGAAAATGGAAATATAGGAGGTACACATGAAAATAGAGGAAAATGGAAATAGAGGAAATATACAGGAAAATACAGAAAACAGAATACAGGAAAATAGAGGAAAATGGAATACAGGAAATATACAGGAAAATAGAGGAAAATGGAAATATAGGAAATATACAGGAAAATAGAGGAAAATAGAAATACAGGAAATATACAGGAAAATGGAATGCTGCAATCACAGACTGGTTAGGGGTGGAAGGGACCATGGAGATCACCTGGGTCACCTCACACTCATCCAGGGTGCCCCAAGCCCTTGTGGAAGAGCACAGGCAGGCCAGAAATGGTGCCCACTGGTCTGTACTGGTGAAGACCAGAAGTGATCAGCTGAACAATGATGGGTTTTGAAGTGTTTTAGGAGCATTTGGGTTCATCCTTTGTCTCAGATTGGGCAATGAACCCTCTGCAAGCTGGTGTCATCAGGAAGACATGATTTTATTTCAACAAAAAGTGGTTTTTAGAGTGTGGGATGAGAGTTGTTTATGATATAATCTGTTAACATATCCCTACATTACTCTTTGCTGTTTAGGTTTTTGAAAGTCAGGATTCTTTCTAAAGCATATTTTATAAAAATCTGGTTTTGTGAGATTATGATAATGTCTCTACCACCTGGATGTCTAGTATGAAGAAACATTCATGCTAGTAGCTTGATTCTTGACCAAATGGCTCCTAGTCTTACAAATATATTGCATTTGTAACATTATAATTATGGGCTATTTAACATTCTATACAAACAGAATATTCTGTACAAACATAATATTCTATACAAACAGCTCTGCTCCTCCTCCCTCCTTCATGGTGCAACCTCAACCCCTTCCCTGCTCCCAGCAGGCTCCTCCTCTCTCCAAAAAAACCCAAACCACATCTTTGAATTTGGCAGCCTGAGCTCTCCAGCTGAGGAAGCAGCGTGTGCTCCTCAGCGCAGCACATGAAAGGACATTGCCCCAAATCCAGCCCCAGCAGATGCTGACACACAACTCCTTCTAACTGAGGAGTGTTCCACTGAACCAGAGGGGTTTGGAAGTAAAACTTGTTGATTTTTCTGATTTTTTTCCGCCCCTGTTTAGAGATGGCATCCGATGTTTCCTCGCTGGGTGCAGCCGTTGGCTCCGGGAACTCCGGCTCGGGAGCTCAGGCTGGAGGAGCTCAGAGACCCAGCAAGAGACGGCCTGGGTGAGTGAGGGAGGAGGGAGAGCTGGGGGGAAAGGGCCTTTTTGAGGAAGTTTTGTTCTCCAGAAAGAGCTGTGGCTGCTTCTGAGAAGTTTCCTGCTTCTTTCAGGTGGACTCTGTCCAGTCCTTTCCCTTTGTGGTCAGCTACCATTTTGCTTTCTAGCAAAATAGATTTCTGTGCAAACGTTTGACTTTATAACCTACTTCAGAGTTCTGTCTTGTAATACAGGTTAAATCTGCATTTCTGTTTGACTTAACTGCTGAATTGTGTGAGCTTGGTTATACTTGAATTTTCATTTATTCTAACTCTCTGTCCACCTTGATGTGCACTTACTGTGCATTGCACTTGTGAAGTTTGGTTTCATTTACAGCAAGAAAATTTTATCAATATATCTATAAATGTCTCCCTTCTTTCAGTATCCTGAAAAATCTGTATCTACAGATATTATTTTGTTACTTATACCACACTTAAAGAACAGTAAGTATGGTGTCCTTACTCCTCAAAGAGGGGGTTAAGTGATATATTCAGAGGGGACTAAAAACTTTGCACCTCACAGAAGGAGCAAATACACACCAAGGATTGAGAGCAAGACAGGAGTTGCTGCAAGGCCTGGTGGAACAGAGAATTTCGTTTTTGGGGCCTTACTCCAACCTTTGCAGCTGTGCTGTCCCTGGGAGGGGTGGGGGGAAGCCACAATGTGCTTGTGGGAGGCTTTTTGTTTGCTAAAAATGCCTTTGCAAATTCAAAGGGAGTTGAGTGCTTGTTCCCAGATTTCTGGCACGAGAAATTGCCTCGTAATTTTCGAGCAAACTGAAATCTGTCTCTGCACCCCTCCCAGTCACTCAAACTCTTTCCTTCAGCCCCATTTGGTGATGCTCCCACTCCCCTGCAACTCCTCCCATGCTGCATCCACAGTTTTCCATCCCAAAAGAAAAGGTGAAGACTCTTCTGTCCTTCCACATGAGCTGCTCAGAAGTGGGGTTTTGTCCCTAAATGCTGCACAAACTGAACTTTAACTCCAGGAAGATTTTACCTTCCACTTTTTTTTGTTTGGTTTGTTTTGTTTTAATTTTAAATGCACCCAGTTCAGGTTTTTAAACTGGGAATGCTCCATCTGTAGGCTGTTGATGGTCCCTGATTCTCCTTGGAGATCCAGGCTTTTGGAACAGAAGGTTGAGATTCAGTGGATGCTCCAAGTGGGTTTTCTTCCTTTGGAACTGTTTTTCCTTGCTCTGTTCCTGTTAGACACCTAAAAAAAGCCCCTTTCCAAACTTTGTTGGTTGTTTCACACGAGGATCACTAAATTACATTGGGATTACTTAATTTTTCCTTTCAGGAATCATCCATGGGTACAGACAGAAAAGTAATTTAATGGAGAAACCACTTGGTTAGCAGTTATCTTTTTTTCTGTTTTTCAGGCTTGATTTTGATGATGATGGAGAAGGGAACAGTAAATTCCTCAGGTGAGGAAGAACATGGCATCCAGAATTTTCTGTCCTGTCTATGTGTTTTCTCTGGGGCAAGATCTCTCTGCTCCTGTGGTTTTTCCTCTCTGGAAGCAGTGGGAATTGCTCCAGTTCCTCAATATTCAGCAATATTCCTCCATCTCTGTGGCTTTTGTTACTGCCTCAGACATTAATTAATCCTCATCTGCTGTAAGGATGCTTCAGTTCCAGAGACATCCTTATTCCTGAGGAGTTGGCAAGGCTTTGAGGATCTCCTCATGATCCATATGGAGCACAGAAGAGTTGGAATATCTTGTGTCATTTATTTGTAGCCAGCCTCACTACGTGGTTTAGGATTGAGTAACTCCAGTGATACTGGAGTTAACTCCAAATAACTCCAATTCCAGAATTCCCTGCATTCCTGTGCTTTAAGGATGGTTTCAGGATGATGATTTTCCAAGAGAAACCCTTGCATGGAGGTCCTGATTTGGGCTACCTTTATCTTCCAAGTGCAATTTAGTCATTTTCTTGGTATGGGATTAAATTTTGTGTGATCCCACCATCCTTGATTGGGATGTGCTGTGGAAAACCCCATGGAGGTGATGCCAATAGTTAACCCATAATGTTTGGGGTGATCAATGAATTATCCTGCACTGCCCACAGCCAAGTTGGTCTTTTTCACCCCAGGCATTTTTCTGTGGCAGTTATTAAACCTTGTTTTCTGTGTTTTTTTGGGGAAAGAAGGAAGGGCAAACACTTTAACCTCTCCCCCTTCTCCTAGATGTGATGATGACCCGATGCCAAACGATAAAGAGAGATTTGCCAGGTAAGAATTTGATGATTTAAAAGCTTTTTTTGTGCCAAAAAACCTTAATATGAGGGGGATTCTGCAGCTCCCTTCTCACAACCATCTCTCTTTGAAGGGATCCACAATACTCCTTGATGTTTTTTGGACCAGTTCATTGAGTGTGACAATGACATTCCTCTTTTTCACCATTCCTTTCAGCTCTGCCCTTGGATTCTCATTCTTTTCTCCTGCTCAAGAAACTTGCAGAGATTTCAATTTCCTGCTTAGTACAAGTTTTCCTTGAACAGAGTTTCCTGGCACACGTTGGGATTTGTGTGTTTTGGAGGGAATTACGCAGAAGTTTTACAAATTGGGGATTTTCTGGAGATTGTAGGGAATGCTTTGATCAGTTTTTGGTGTCTGACAGTATCTCTGAGTGTTGGGACTGTTCCCATGGGATTTTTACAGCTATTTTAAACTCCATTCCCTTCTCTGGATGCATTCCAGCCCATCAATGTCCCACTTCCCAGGAGGGGCCCAAAAATGCCCCCTGGATTTGGGGCAGTCCTGCTGTTACCTTCCAAAGGGTTACAGGGAATTCCAAGCTGGGATTCTCCAGCTTTTTAAGTGGTTTGAGTCCTTCTGAAGTCAAACAAATCAAAAATATGTTAGAAATATCAGAATCCTTCTAATATTAGAAATAAGCAAATTAGAACTAGATCACAGTCTCAGAAAATGTTTTGAAACTCCAACACATCAGGCACCAATTGAATGTAGAATGTTGCAAACTAATGACTGTTTTATTTTATGGAACTGCTCCTCTGCAAAACAGACCTGTCCCTAGGCTGGGTTTCCTAGTCCATCTTTCCATTTTTTTTTTCCATTTCTTTCAACTTTTTTTCCATTTTTAGCTTAGCTGGCTGATTTTATTTTTAGGTCTGATGATGAGCAGAGTTCAGCGGATAAGGAGAGACTTGCCAGGTAGGAGAATGGAGATTTCAAGCATGGACAAGCAGAGTTTTTCCTTTCCTTAATGTTTCTCTAGGCATCCCTTCTCTCTTTTTTTTTTTTTCCCTCCTTCCCTCATCTGCTGTGGAGGATTTAACAAACTCCTGGAAATGGCTGTGGAATTGGGATTAGGAGGGAAAAGGCATTGAGGAAAGGCACACCTCATCCTTGGAAGAACCTTTTTAGGGAATACATGAAAGGATTTCTTTACCAAAGGCCACAGGGTAGGGCTCCTGCTTTCACCTGTAGTTTTACTAACCTGTGCTAAATTCAGTTCCTCTTGTCCTGGGTCCCAAATTGTCCATCTGGGAAGGTTTTGTGTCCTGGGAATGCTGTTGGACTCTCAGAACAGGCAGGAAAAGGTGTGTTAGCTCAGGTGTTTTCCTTCCAGGAAAGGTGGTGTCACTGGAAACAGGATTTAATTTTTCCCTGAGTTTCTATTAGTAATTTTCTATTAGTTTCTATTAGTAATTAATGAGAGACTGTGCCTGAAACCACCAGAACGGTCACCTGGAGTCCAGGAATGAGCCCTGAGGACACCTGTGCCCTTCATTTTTCACCTTACAGACTTCAGCCAGTTTTTAAACCAAAACCTGACCCCCAGAGTGCATTTGCTGAGTGCACTGAGCTGTGCTGAGATGTTTGAGGGGGTCAGGAAGGCACAGAGGTGTCCCCCAGGATGGACAATCCCAGTTCTCCCATCCTTTCCTCATGGCAGAGTGAAATGGAAATGTTTGGTAGCTTCTGTAGTTGAAGGATCTTTGTTTTTCACGCCTGAGCTTGTGAGTTTAGAGAATCTGCCTGACTCAAAGGTGAGGTCACTGAATGTCTGCACACACCTTGTAGTGATCAATGCTCCATTTTTGTATTTATCCTGTTTATTCACCTGCCTTTCCTTGCTCCTTCCAACACTTCCATCTCATTTCACTTCCCACCATGTGCTTCCTTGCACATGATCCATCCTTCTGGAGAGGAAACCTGGCTTTTAAGCTCTGTTTTGGAAAACTCACCTTAGGATCCAAGTCAAATTGTGTATCCTGGATAAAAGAACCAAGTTCTGGTCTGTGGGACTGATGGGACCCAAAGGGGTACCAAGAGCCTCTTTAGGTGGCAGCAGTGACTGGTCTCAGTGCCACCACCCAGGTGTTGCCTGCTCCTGGTCTGCCAAGCTTGGTTGGCCTTGATGATCTGTGCAGAAATGAGGTGTAACCTGCTTGGGAGCTTTCCCTGCTGTGGTGGTGAGAGGGCTCTTGGTGTCACTGAGAGGTGGCTTCCCAAAGGTGAGACCCAGCTAATTCAGGTCACTCAGAATCCTGGGGTGGCTGGGGCTGGAAGGAGCCTTAGAGCTCCTTCCCACACCTCCCACCAGCCCAGCTTGCCCAGAAGAGCAGGTGCCCAAATTTTAGCTGCAGACCTGGTGGGTCTGATCCACCAGGATCAGGTAATCTCATCCACCCTCAGATGGACAGTGTGGAGGTCACCTGCAGTGAGGTGACCCCGCTTTGGGAGCAACTCCTTTGGCTTCCTGCAGCATTGTGTGGTGGATGGGGAAGGCCAGCTCATGTCCTCAGAGTCTCCAGGTTCCAGGGAGCAGCTGTGACTTCGAGGAAGGTCCAGGTGTAGCTTCTCCTCCTTGCCCTATCTCCACATTCCCTGTGCACGCCCAGCATGTGAGGCTTGATCCTAATCCCGACGGCGTCTGTGTGTGTGTGTGTGTCACAGAAACCTCCCACCCCTGGCAACTTCACCTTCTCCTTTTCTTCTCCTCCTCGACCTCTGGCAGGGAGAACCACAGCGAGATCGAGCGCAGGAGGAGGAACAAGATGACAGCCTACATCACGGAGCTGTCCGACATGGTGCCCACGTGCAGCGCCCTGGCCCGCAAGCCGGACAAACTGACCATCCTGCGCATGGCCGTGTCCCACATGAAATCCCTGCGTGGCACTGGCAACACCTCCACTGATGGCACCTACAAACCCTCCTTTCTCACTGACCAGGTCTCTGCCCATACAAAAAGTCCCTTTTCCTCTTTTTATTAAGCCGCCTTAAGGTCCTGGAAGGTCACAGTGAGGTTTCCCTGAAGCTGCTTTGTGGGAATTGCAGCCCAAACCCAGAATGTGTTTTGTTTGTGGAGTTGAGAGGTGTCAGCCTCTCCTTTCTCACCGACCGGGTCTCTGCCCATACAAAAAGTCCCTTTTCCTCTTTTTATTAAACTGCCTTAAGGTCCTGGAAGGTCACAGTGATGTTTCCCTGAGGCTGCTTTGTGGGAATTGCAGCCCAAACCCAGGGTGTGTTTTGGCTGTGGAGTTGAGAGGTGTCAACCTCTCCTTTCTCACTGACCAGGTCTCTGCCCATACAAAAAGTCCCTCTTATTTATTAAGTCACGTTAAGGTCCTGGAAGGTCACAGTGAGGTCTCCCTGAAGCCTTCTGATCTTGGCCTGATGCTGCTTTGTGGGAATTGCAGCAGTCAGAGGGGGAAATTAAACAGTGAGTGGGGGAAAAAGTCCAAACCCGGGGTGTGTTTTGGCTGTGGAGTTGAGAGGTGTCACTTTCTCTCTGCCCATCTAAAAAGTCCCTCTTCTTTTTATTAAACTGCCTTAAGGTCCTGGAAGGTCACAGTGAGGTCTTCCTGAAGCCTTCTGACCTTGGAGTCCCTTTTCCTCTTTTTATTAAGTCACCTTAAGCTCCTGGAAGGTCACAGTAAGATGTCCCTGAAGGCTTCTAATCTTGGCCTGATGCTGCTTTTTGGGAATTACAGCAATCAGAGGGGGAAATTAAATGATGAGTGGGCAGAAAAAGTCCAAACATGGTGTGTGTTGTTATAGGATATGAAATAACACGATGCACACACACGCAGCTTTCTTAAGGTAAAAAAGAGTATTTTTTATTTCTGATTCTAACATTTATAGATTTTTAAAAGTGACAGTGGATTGTCCAATGACACTGGACAAACTTAGCAGTTTATCAAATTTCTCTTCTTCTCTAAAAGAATGCAAAACAGTTATTTACATAAAGCGTGTGCAAAAGTTCCTTATAAGAACATAAACATCGGAAGGCTTAGAAAAACTTAAAAAACCAGGGCGACAGGGGTGAGTTGAGAGGTGTCTGTGTGTCTGCAGGAACTCAAACACCTGATCCTGGAGGCAGCTGATGGCTTCCTGTTCATCGTGTCGTGCGAGACGGGGCGCGTGGTTTACGTGTCGGACTCGGTGACGCCGGTGCTGAACCAGCCTCAGTCCGAGTGGTTCGGCAGCACCTTGTACGAGCAGGTGCACCCCGACGACGTGGGCAAGCTCAGGGAGCAGCTCTCCACCTCTGAGAACGCCCTCACAGGTACAGCAAACCAGGGCTGCCATGTGAGGGGCTGGTAGGCTGGGACAGCCTGCAAAGGACTTGGATTAAAGCCTTCCCTTTGTAGAGGGAACCAAGCCCTGGTGCCTTTCTACCAAGGATGCTGCAGCCCCCCCCGAGAATGCATCTAAAGGTACCACCAGTGACACTCGTGTCCTGCCAGTTCCCAGTACATCACCTGGCACCACACCTGGCTTGGTGGAAGGACTCCCAGTGCAGCAGCATCTCCTTTTTATTTCTTTTTTTTAGGTCGTATCCTCGATTTGAAGACAGGGACTGTGAAGAAGGAAGGGCAGCAGTCCATGAGGATGTGCATGGGCTCCAGGAGATCTTTCATCTGCAGGATGAGGTAGGGAGGAATTCCCTGGGGAAATCTCTGAGCCTAAAGCCAAACTTGCTCCCTAAACCTGGCCCTTCCATGCTTTTATTTCAGCTTTTTTGGGCTCATTTTGATGTAGGCATGATAGAACATGGCTGAGCTTTCCCTACAGTCAAGTTCTTGAGATGTTTGTTTGCCCTGTTGTTGTAGAAGATACAATTAGTTTCAGCCCCCCTTGAGTTCTGCAGAAGGAGGGCTTTGTGTGATGGAAATTCTTCTTATTCAAGATGTCCAGATTATTTCCATGTTGATCAAGAAAGATCAAATCCTTTCTAACCCCGGTGCAGGTGTGGCAACAGCTCTGTGGATCCAGTCGCTGTCAATCGTCTGAGCTTCATAAGGAATCGCTGCAGGTAAATGACACATAAATAACATATATATATACAACATATAAATAACACAGCTAAACACCTTGCCTCACCTTCCCCCACTGCAGCACAACCTCTTTCTCTCTCCCAAGGAATGGTTTAGGTGCAGCCAAGGATGGAGAACCTCACTACGTCGTCGTGCACTGCACGGGCTACATCAAAGCCTGGCCCCCAGCAGGTAACAATCCACCTTGTGTTCAACTGGGCTGGGTTTAAGAGCACATGGTCTAAAGTTGCCATTCCAAGAGCTGAATGTGCCAGGAAGTGCTTTGCAGATGTATCTGTGACTTTTATTTTAAGATTGACTTAATTTTTGCAGGTGAAGCAGCAGAGGATGAAAATAATATTGAACTGTCTGATGTGCAGCTTTTGCTGAAATTCAGAGATTTTCATTCCTTCCGGTGAAAAAAGGGAGGGGTGGACACCTTAATTTACAAAATATCTTCATGGGGAAGAGTATTGAGTTACAGACCAGGGCAGAGAGATGTCTTGAAGTCCATTCCTCTGAACTTTTTCCTGTACTAACCTTGCTGGAATTTTTGGTCCTTCCCTCCCAGGTGTTTCTCTGCCTGATGATGACCCTGACGCTGGCCAGGGCAGCAAGTTCTGCCTGGTGGCCATTGGCAGGCTCCAGGTGAGTGCCCTATTCCCCTTTTCCAACATTTCATTGTCCTGGTAGTCCCCAAATTTAAACTGTTCTGTCTAAAAACATTCCCTGATGGCCACAAATCCCAGTGCAGGGCTGGCAGCTCAGGGCCAGCAAGGGTTGGTGACTGTCCCTGTGTTCCTGGCAGGTGACCAGCTCCCCCAACTGCACAGACATGAACAATGTCTGCCAGCCCACAGAATTCATCTCCCGACACAACACCGAAGGAATTTTCACCTTCATCGACCACCGGTGCGTGGCCACCGTGGGTTACCAGCCCCAGGTGAGGACCTTTAGGAGCTTTTTAAGAAAAAAAAAATGCTCTTTAAATTTACTTTTCCTTCTACATCATGGCTCTGCTTGTCCAACAGAGCTGGTAAACCATGCCCAGGGTTTAACCCAGACATGTGTTTCTTCTCCACTGGTTGCTTTTCCATGTGTTTTTCCAAGGGCTTTGATCATGGGAAGGCTGCGTGTCTCTGGATTATGTCAAATGTCAATTAAAGCCATTTTTGCCTCAAATTGAGTTAAAGATCAAACATTAATCAACAGCTGTTGTGCTTTTCTTTTAAAAAACAGCACACCAGCTCTTGTGCTTGGGTTGTGTAACAGGGATTTGGGGGGAAGGAGCAGGAACTACCTGTCCAAAGACAGATTAATTATGGAATCTGCCTGCCAGATGAACTGATTCAAATCTCTCACAATTCCTTGAAAAATAGGAACTCTTGGGGAAAGACATTGTGGATTTCTGCCATCCAGAAGACCAACAGCTTTTACGGGACAGTTTTCAACAGGTAAAAGCATCACAGCTGCCCTTTGCATGCAGGGTGGAATTCAGATTGGAGCTCATTCCAAGACTGGAATGTCTTGGTGCTTGCAAAGCAACAAAATTGACTGGAAAACCAAGAAGAAAAACAAAGCTTAGATAATTCTCCTGCGCTAACAGTTGCAGATTTAGTCGTATCATTAAATGCAAAAATGAAACAGAAGCATCTGATGTCTTAACTCCTGAATCCAGTCTTAACTCCAGCTCTGGCTGCTGGTCCGATTGGCTTTTAGGGCCAGGGATGTGGCTCCCAAGTGCCTGCTTGACTTGGCTGAAACCCTGGTTCGTCTCTAGGGCCCAGAACCCGCAGTGGAGGTGGTTTTCTTGCCCTGTTGTCGTTACTGTTATTTCTGAGGGCCTTGGACTGGTGGCAGGGCAGGTAAGGCTGCCCCTGTGGTTTCATGACTCCAAAAACCAGCTGCTCATATCCATTGCTCCAAACTGTTGGAATGGGAAGCTACAGCATGTGTTTCATTTCTTGGAGGCTTTTCCATACATCTCACCAGTGCAAAGAGATAAGAGAAGTGAAGCCAAAAAAAAGGGGATTTTAGATTCCCCTCCTGGATCCTTTAGGAATCAAGCTGTCCCAAGGGAATAGTGCCATTTAGTTTGGGAAGGCTGAGATGTGGTGGTCCAGGTTTGAGGCAAAGGGCCATCACAGGGGTCTGGGGGGGGAACTGGTGCTCAGGTTACTCTTCCCCACCTTTGATCAGGTGCTACTGATGTGATTCCATTTTGTTTTTAGGTGGTGAAGTTAAAAGGCCAGGTGCTGTCAGTCATGTTCCGCTTCCGATCCAAGAACCGGGAGTGGCTGTGGATGAGAACCAGCTCGTTCACCTTCCAGAACCCCTACTCAGATGAGATCGAGTACATCATCTGCACCAACACCAACGTCAAGTGAGTGATGCAGAGGGGCTCTCGGTCCACAATAACCCAGAGCTGGGCAGCCTCAGCCTCTCCCCAGCTTCCCATCAATTTCCACAACCCTGGGGAAGTTCCTAAGTCCCTCCGGTTCCCATTCTCTGCTGGGCTGTGCCAGGCACTGGAGGGCTACAAAGTGCAGGAATTGTCTTGTTGTGTGGCTTAGCAAGCTGCCAAAATTCAGCTCCAGCAGTGCCTGAAATGAATGAAATCTGCCTTAGAATACTCTTGGATTGCTGTCACAGCCTCCCCATCTTTGGGAATGGTCAAAGCTCTTTCCATGAGGAAGTTCCACACCCCTTGCAAGGACCAAGAAGTGGTGCCTGTGTGTGATCTAGAGCTGCAGGCTTGGCAGCTCCAGCAGACAAACAGAAGGCTGGATTGCCTGGGAAGGGGAAATCCGGGATTTTTTTGCCACGAGGCAAAGTAGCACTGCTTCCCTGCAGAGCTGAAATCTGCTGCAAGCCTGATTTCCTGCCCCATGTTAGAGCTCTCTCTTTGAACTTCTTCATTCCACACACAGCCATTCCCACATCCAGAACCCAAAAATCCCTGTGGAAGTTCAGAGCAGAGCAGCAGTGTCTGTGTGGTTGTGTTTGAGGTGTGCAGAGACCGAGTATGGAGGAGGGAACCTCCTATTCCATGACCCCACCTTTCAAGGAAACCAGGTGGAAACTGACTCAACCCTTTCACTCAAATGGGGTTTTTGCATCTTGTCCCAGCCAGCCACACCCTGCTACACACAGGACCCAGCTTTTGCTACCAGTTGGGACTTTTTAAATCTCTTTTTTCTGTGTTTGCTTTGAAGGAACTCGAGCCAGGAGTCCCGGCCTGCCCTGGCAAACTCCATGCCAAGGCCTCAACTGGGACAGAGTGTCAGCCTTCCCCTGGACATGGGCACAGCCCCACTGCCCTCAAGGTCAGGAGGAGCTCAGCTCCTTTTTCCATTTCCTCCTTCTCCTCACACACCCTTCATTCCCGAATTCCCCTCTCTGCAGCCAGGAACTCCAGGCTGACAAATCCCTGGTGTAACCACCCAGAGCTGTTTCCTTGGGAATTATCTTGTGTTCCCCTGTCACAGACACTTTCTATTTTAGGCAGCAGCAGCCACCCCAGGCAGAGCTGGAAGTGGGCCCAGGAAGGGAGAGCTTGGCTGGCTATGAGCACTCACAGGTGAGTCCAGAGGGATTTGGGCACTCCCTGTTCATTGTCCTGCACTGTTTAAGTCACACTTTTGCTGGGGGTTTAAAGGTGGTGGCACCAGGTTGAGGTGAGCTTTGGAGGGAAGGTGTTTGTTGGGTGTTGCTCAATTCCAATATTTATCAGGTGGAATCCTAGAAACATGGAATAATTTGGGTTGGAAGGAACCTTAAAACCCATCCACTCCCACCTGCCATGGGCAGGGACACCTTCCACCAGACCACTTTGCTTCAAGCTCTGTCCATCCTGACCTTGGACACTTCCAGGGATGTGACTGGGATTCCTGAAAGGCCCTGCTATCCCAAAAAACACATCAGAATCCCAGGAGTGGCTGAACCCTGTGCTCACCTCCTCTGTGCTGAGGTGTGAGCAGCCCCACAAGGTGTGAGCAGCCCCACAAGGTGTGAGCAGCTCCGTGTCCCTCCCCAGGTACCTGTCCAGCCCGTGAGTGCTGCTGGCCCTGAGCACAGCAAGCCCCTGGAGAAGGCTGAGAGCCTGTTCAGCCAGGAGAGGGACCCACGCTTCGGGGAGATGTTCCCTGGCATCAGCACAGGTGGGTCAGCAGCTCAGGTCAGCTCCTCCTGCCTGCCCTGGTCACATTTTTCCTGTTTGTCCCTGTGGAGCAGTTCTCACTGCTCCCAGTCTGCAGTGGATGCTCTGACTCCAGAGAATCTCCATGTGAGTTCAGTAGAAAATGGAAAAGAAATCAAATTAAACAGGATTTAACAAAATTGTCTGGAGAAGGAACCAAAGAGTCTTCCTTCACACATACACATCTCTTCCAACTGCTTCTCTGCCTGTTCCTGAGATGTCCCAGCCCAAAAATGACTCGTGCTCTCTCCACAGATGACAGCAAAGCCATCCCTGCCAGCACCATGCCAGCCAACCCTCCCCTCTTCGCCCAGGGAAACACCTTCACTGCTGCACGGCCTGCTGAGAACTTCAGGTGAGCCTTCACCTGTCCAGCTCCTGCCCATTCCTGTTTCCTCTGCTGTGACTTGGACATGCCCAGGATTTGGGTGCCCACAACCCTCTCAGTTGTTTCCCAGTGTGGAATCATGGAATCATTTAGGTTGGAAAGACCCTCTAGGATCACCAAGTCAGAGTGTTAACCCTGTGTTTGCCACTAACCTCTGTCCCCAGGTGCCACATCCACACATTCTTGGGACACTCTGGGGGTGACCACTGGGCAGTTTCCCATCAATTGTTGGGCTCATTTCCCTCCACCAATGACTTGAGCAGAAGAATTTGGTGCCTCTTCCTCCAGGAAGTGCCTTAGACACCTGTTGTGTTGCAGGAGCAGCAGCATGGTCCCTCCAGTGAACATCATCCAGCAGCAGCAGCCCTCGCCCTCCGGCCGGATCCTATCCCAGATTTCCCGGCACTCCAGCCCAGCTCAGGTCAGCGGGACCACCTGGGCTCCAGGGACACGGCCGGTGTTCACACCCCAGGTAGCACAGCCCAAACCCTCAGCTGCAGGCCCTGAGTCCCTGCTGCCTTCCAGACCCTTCTCTCCATGGGGGAACCATCCTGCTTCCGCTCTCTGGCGCTGCTTCCTCCTGCGGGGCTAATCCAGCAACTCCTCCCTGAGCTGAGGGTCGGGGTGAAGCCGTGCCTCCTCTTCCTCTCCTGTGTTTTTTCCTCTCTTACAGCAAGTGGCATCTCAGACAGTGAAGACTCGACCTCCTTCCTTTGGCATGGGGACATTCCAGGGCACGCCGTCCTCCTTCAGCTCCATGACAGCGCCGGGATCGACGGCGTCTCCCACCACGGCTCCGTACCCAGCCCTGGCCAGCCGTGGCACAGGCTTCAGTGAGTGGGGTTTGGGGGGTAAAACACCTCTGGGAGGAAAACTCTGGTGGGATGTGCTCTCCATCGTTTTTTGTGGATTTTGGGAGTGTCTAAATGTGGGGAGCAGAGTTGAAGCTGTGCTTTGGTTGACACTGATCACCTTCAATCATCCTCCAACCACAGAGTTGGACTCGGGGTCCTTGTGGATCCCTTCCAGCTTGGGATAATTGGGGTCATCCCATCAGATGAATTTTGAACCATTTTAAGGCTGACTGGGAGGAAAAAAAACCCCTTTGGGAGTCTCTTTGTTCTATCCCATGGCAAACACCTGAATTCCTGTGGCAGGAATTCCTGTCCTGTCACCAGCAGCAGCACCGCACCGAGCCCTGCCCTTCCCAATCCCATCAGAGCACTGGAGAAGCCCCGTTCCCAAAGGAGGGATGATTCACTGCCTGTGTTCTCTGTCCAGCAGCCACAGAGGCAGCACAGACCCCGGCCCCGTTCCAGCCCCGCGCCGCCGACGCCGTGGGAATGTGGCCACAGTGGCAAGGACAGCACCACGGCCCAGCATCTGGGGAGCAGCACGTGCAGCAGCCCCAGCCCAGCCAGCCTGAGGTCTTCCCAGTAAGATGGGGCTTTTTAACCTCCCAATCTGGTGGGATCCACTGGTCTTGAAGCACCCAGAGCTTGTCCCTCTGGTTCAAATCAACTGGGGAGGTCCCAAACTCCTGGATAACCTGATGGAGCTGGAAGTGGAGAGGGCAGGACTGGCTTTGTGTCTTGGTCTGTTGCAGGATCAGTGGGAAATTCCAGTTGGATTAACCCTTCTAATTAAAAAAAAAAAAAAGCTACAGTCTAGTGAAATTAGAATAATTCCTGAGAATTCATAATCATCTCACCCCAGCTTTCCCAGCAGTTGGTGATTATAGCTTAAATTTGCTGCTCTCCTTAAATTTCCCTTGGACACAGACCCTGTGTTCCCTTGGGAAAGGAACCAGTTTGGTCCACAGTATGTATTCCAGCAAACCCATGATTAAATTACCCACATGATCATGGAGCCATGGAATTGCTGAGGTTGGAAAAGCCTCTGAGATGGAGTCCAACTGTTCGCCCATAATTTCCAATCTAAACCTCCCTTGATATTCCAGTCTGGATCCTAAACCCTCTCCTTGTATCCTCACAGGACATGCTGACCATGCTGGGGGACCAAGGCCCCAACTACAACAATGAAGAATTCCCAGAGTTGAACATATTCCCTTCTTTTTCTGAATAAAACAAGCCTTAGGGGAAACAACATAAAGCTCTCTACAATATCCACATGTAAAGGAAAACAGCTGAGTCTTTTTCTCAAGGAACTCTCTAAACACTTCCCACCTTCTGGAAGCAGAGCTCCGAGGAGGGATGGCCTTGGAGGACGAGGTGGTTTGGGCACCTCCTCCGTGTGGGATTGTTCTGGAAGCTTCAGGACTTGAGTGCCACGAGGCTGAAGGCCCCAGAGCCTCTCCCAAGTGGATTTTTTTTGGGGGAGGGATTCCTGTCTGGATCACAGACAACCCTTCCAAACTTTTTAAGGTGGCTTTTGACTGTTTTTATTTCATTCTCTGCCGTGACTTTTTTTCTATAAAACACAAAACTATTGGAATTTTTAAATACTGGAAGGAACTCTTCCAAGTGTTATCCCTGTAAACACAGTCCTGGAGGATGCTTGAGTAAGAATCCGTGTCCCAAGCCAGTGTTTTCCTCCTTTTTGGAGGAATTTTGGCTGTTTTTGGAGGGTTGTTACAGCGTCTCCAGTCCAGGGTGCTCCACGTGGAGATTCCTGTGTTTTTCTGGAATCTTCTCTCTCCTGTGAACTGTGCAATGAAATCAGTGTGACCCATGACCCCCCCTTGTTACCCTGGGATAATTAACAAGCCATAAAAATATTACCCATGTAGCTTTCTTCTGGATGAATCCATTTTCCAGCTGATGGTTTCTGTGCTGCCACAAATTGATGTTTCAACAGGTTTTTTTGGGCTAAAACCTGCTCCATGGAATTTTATCACATGTAGATGAGTTCCTTGTCCTCGTTTTGGAGCTGGATGGAGGAGAATCCCTGGATTTGAGAGATTTTTCAGGGAATTGCTGAGGAACTGTGTATTTTCACTACATTTGCTCACTCACCTCCTTAAAGAAGAATTCCTGCCATGGGATGATCCTGTTGCCAAATGACAGAGAGTAAGAGGAGAGCTGGAAAAGTAGGGAACAGAATGAAATTTTTTATATATATATATATATATCTATATATATAAATTTTTAATTTTTAAACATTGACTTGGAATCTTCTGGCTTTTTCCATGGAAAAAAAAAAAAACCAACTTGTGGCCAACCCTGCTCTCCTCAGGGGCTGGAAGAACCATTTGATTCCCTCTTGCTTCAATTCCAACAGGAAAATGAATTTCAGAGTTGGACTGGGAAGGAAATTTGGCGCAACAGCAGCTGGGGAAGAATCCCAAGTGTTCCTGGTTTTGTTTTGAATGGAATGTGGGTGTTCCCCCCTTTTCCCTGCATGTTGAGGGGGGCTCTGGGACCCCCAGGCTGGTTGTGAGTGTTCTCTCTGCTGGTTGAGGGCAAGAATGGGGAAACTCCCCCCTTTTTCCAAGAGCTGATTCCAGAGCTGTCATTCCTGACTAAAATCTGAAACCTTTGTGTCACCAACCCAGAGAGATTCCTCTTGTAAGTGGAGCAGGAAGCTTTATTTTTCCCTCTCCTTTTCCCTCTGGAAAATTAAGACTTGAAGGTTTTGTTTTAATTGTTTTTTGGATTGTTTGTTTTTTTTTTTTTAATTTTATTCCAAATTTCTCTATGGATAAGTGGGAACGTCCCATTTGAAGACATCCAGGGAATCTGTTCCCAGCAATAACCTCCTCCCCAGCATCCCATCACATCCTGGGCCCTTCCCCTTCAGTTCTTCGAGGAGGAGGAGGAAAATTCCCATTTCCCTGAGCCCTTCCAGGTCCTGTGACTGTATCCCCCGAAAATTTTCCAGATCCTGGAGGCTGGAGCAGCCAAATCTCTTGGGGAGGAGGATGAGGAGGGGCTGACAGGGTTCCCGGGGGTATGGGGGGGACAGGGGACAGGCTGGGCCCTTCCCCCCCTCTTTGGGAACTCCAGTGTTTGTCCTGGGGTGGAATTTTATCCTCCCTGGTGGGGCAGGAGCTGAACCCCCCCCTCCTCAGGTGTGTCCCAGCCCCAGGTGCATTCTGGGCAGCAGAGATTTTCCAACGAGAGATTTTTCCCTTTTTCCAACCTTTGTCTCATTTCTGCCTCTTTCTTGGAGGAATGTCCCTAAATCCCCATCCCCTCCCCGTTCTGGCCCCCAAACTCCTGTTCCCTCCCTGGTTTTTCCCCTATTTTCTCCCCCTAAGCCTCCTCCTCTCATTTTGCCCCCCAAACTCCTCGTGCCCCCCCCATTTGTCCCCGTTTGTCCCCTCGGTTCCCGCTCACTCAGTGCCACGTCAGGGCCTCGTGCTCCAGGGGATGATTCTGCCCTGGAGCCCCGGGGTGACTCAGCCCCCTCTTTGTCCCCCCTCTGTGTCCCCACAGAGGTCACAGGGGGGGTGGCCCCTCTCTTGGGGACCCCCGTGAGGAAAGGGTGACAGTGACCCACCCCTCCCACCTTGGTGCTGCTCTGTCCCCTCCTGGTCCCTGGCGTGGTCCGTCCTTGTTCCCATGGCTGGAGGGTGACAGTGACAGTGATGATGTCGTTGTCCCCGGTGTGACATGTCTGGGATGGCTCTGGTGCCACGTGATGAGGTGACAATCACTGCAGGAAGCACCGCCCGGCCCCACCTCCCCCAACCAGCGACCCCCAAACTGGGCACGGGGGGGGCAACCCCGGGTTGGGGACAACCGGGGACAGAGGTGGGGTCCTGTCCTCCGTGCCTGCTGTCACAGGATGTCCCCAAACTGCCGTGTGCGGCTGCTCCTGAAGGAAGTGGGTGCTCGACCTCATCTGATTTAGACACTGGGAGGGCTTGGGGACAAGGTGGGTGTCCCCCGGGGCAGCAGGATGTCCCCAGGGTGGGATGTGGGGACAAGAGAGTGTCCCTGGGGTCATTATCCTTGGGACAGGAGCGTCCCAGGGCAGGATGCTGGGGTGGGGGGACATCCCGGGGACAGGAGCACGTCCCGGTGATGGAGAAGGTCTCAGGGACAGGAGCACGTCCCGGGGACAGGAGAAGGTCCCAGGGACGGGAGGACATCCCAGGGACAGGAGAAGTTCCTGGGAACAGGAGGACATTCCAGGGACAGGAGAAGGTCCTGGGGACAGGAGCACATCCCAGGGACAGGAGAAGGTCCCAGGGACGGACAGGAGGACATCCCAGGGATAGGAGAACGTCCCAGGGACAGGAGAAGGTCCTGGGGACAGGAGAAGGTCCCCGGGACCGGAGGATGTCCCGGCCAGGAACCGCCAGCAGCCC
The DNA here is from genome assembly GCA_035584835.1 of Tangara arthus. Lineage (NCBI taxonomy): Eukaryota > Metazoa > Chordata > Aves > Passeriformes > Thraupidae > Tangara > Tangara arthus. Next base: position 5,809,491 of record JAWMQZ010000103.1, on the reverse strand, counting down.
CGCGCCGGGGCTGACTCAGCTCGTCCCGCAGCATCACGTGGAGCCGGGGGCAGCCCCCTCGTCCCCGTCCCCTCCTTCCCTCCAGCCCATCCAAACCCGACGCTTGCCAAAATTTTCCGGCTGCTTCCAAACTTCCTCAATCCGGCAGCATAAAAAGCGCAGCGGCCGCGGCTCCTGCAGGCCCCGTCCCGGCGCTCCCACCGACGGCTCCGTGCTCGGTAAGCGGCGGGGAGGGGTCCCCGGGGGGGCGCTGGGTGGTTTTTATCCCAGGGAAATGGATCCCAGTGGGAATGGGAGGGAATGGGGGACAAAAAGGGAAACTGAGGCACTGTACGTCGAGCAGACCTGGGGTCCCCGGCTCGGGGAAGTGTCCCGGGTCCTGCTCCATCACGGGGGGCTGGGGGGCAGTGGGTGAAGCAGGGAGGGACAGGAGGGCTGGGACATGCCCCCCCCTCCCCCTGCATCCTCTGCATCCCAAAACTTCCCCTCCCGGCTTGGGGCTGCCGAGCGAGCCGGAGCCGTAACGGGAACCAGCTGTGCCGGCTCATGTGATGCCGGCGCCCGGCCAGCCCCGCCCGCGGGGGTGTCCTGGCCCCAAATCGAGGGAGGAAGGGGTCCCAGACGGAAATCAGGGGGTACAGGGGGTCACAGCCCCCAATCAGGGTGTGCAGGGTGTTCCAACCCCAAATCAGGGTGTGCAGGGGGTCCCAGCCCCAAATCGAGGGAGGAAGGGGTCCCAGATCCCAGACAGGGGGTCCCAGCCCCAAATCAGGGTGTACAGGGAATACAGGGGGTCCCAGCCCCAAATCAGGGTGTGCAGGGGGTCCCAGCCCCAAGGCAGGGGGTGCAGGGGGTCCCAGTCCCACGGGAGGTTGGGCACAGGGTCCTGCCCCCCCCCAGCCCCCCTGGCTCACTCTGTGTCTCCTCCCCAGCGCTCAGGCAGTCCCCAGGATGTGGTGGCCCGTGCTGCTGGCCCTGCTGGTCCCTGCAGCTCCAGCCCAGCTGCACCCGGAGCCGGAACTGGACACGCAGTGGGAGCTGTGGAAAAAAACCCACCACAAGCAGTACAACGGCCAGGTATGGGGGGGATAGGGCTTGGGACCCCCTGGGACATCCCCAGGGTGGGGTGCTGGGGCACAAGGATGTCCTAAAGGTGGGGGGCACAAGCAGGACCCCCGTCCCAGCACCATCTCACCCTGGCACAGGCGGACGAGGTGACGCGGAGGCTGATTTGGGAGAAGAACCTCAAATACATCAACACCCACAACCTGGAGCACTCCCTGGGCGTCCACACCTTCGAGCTGGCCATGAACCACCTGGGTGACATGGTGGGTGTCTCTGGCAGGGGACAGAGGGGGGGCTGAGCACCTCTGGGTGCTCCCACCCACCGGGGTTCTTTCCCCAGACCAGCGAGGAGGTGGTGAGGACAATGACAGGGCTGAAGGTGCCCCGAGGTCACCAACGCCACAATGAGACACTGTTTGTCCCCGACTGGAGTGAGAGAGCCCCAGCTGCCATGGACTGGCGTAAGAAAGGCTATGTGACCCCTGTGAAGAACCAGGTGAGATGGGCGTGCCCTCAGTGTCACCCCAGTGTCACCCCGGTGTCACCCTGGCGTCACCCATTGTGTCCCCACAGGGCCAGTGTGGCTCGTGCTGGGCTTTCAGCTCGGTGGGTGCCCTGGAGGGGCAGCTGAAGAGGAAAACAGGCAAACTGCTGTCCCTCAGCCCCCAGAACCTGGTGGACTGCGTGGCCAACAACGACGGCTGCGGGGGCGGCTACATGACCAACGCCTTCGAGTACGTCCGCCAGAACCGCGGCATCGACTCCGAGGACTCCTACCCCTACATTGGCCAGGTGGGAGGGGTGCCAGCCCCAAATCCCCCTCCATCCCTCCCATCCCCGCCTCACCTGACCTTCCTGGCCCCTCACAGGACGAGAGCTGCATGTACAGCCCCACTGGGAAGGCGGCCAAGTGCCGCGGCTACCGCGAGATCCCCGAGGGCAACGAGAAGGCTTTGAAGAGGGCGGTGGCCAGGATTGGGCCCATCGCCGTGGGCATCGATGCCAGCCTGCCCTCCTTCCAGTTCTACAGCCGAGGTGAGGGGCTGGGGGGAGCTCAGGGGGCTGCTCAGGGAGCTGAGGCACTCCTGGTGACACCGGCTGTGTCCCCAAGGTGTGTACTATGACGAGAGCTGCAACGCCGAGAACATCAACCACGCCGTGCTGGCCGTGGGCTACGGGGCACAGAAAGGCACCAAGCACTGGATCATCAAGAACAGGTACAGGGTTTGGGATGGTTTGGGAACTGCAGGTGGTTGGGGCTCTTCCAGAAGCTCAGGTTTTGCTTTTCCACCCTGCAGCTGGGGCGAGGAATGGGGCAACAAGGGCTACGTCCTGCTGGCCCGCAACATGAACAACGCCTGTGGTGTGGCCAACCTGGCCAGCTTCCCCAAGATGTGACAACCCCACCCAGCCCTTCCCTACCCACTGCCCTGCCCTCCAGCTTGGCCTCTTCCCTCCCAGCCTCAAAGATGACGGTGCTCCCGGGGGGAATTCTTTGTCTCCGTGTGAGAAGTTTCCCCTGGGAATGGGAAATTCACCTGCAGGGAATGGAGGATGAGTCCCCTCAACTCTGTTTTCCACACTTTGCCATGCTGGCTGCTGCCTTCCCGTGATCTGTGGAGGCCAATCCACCCAGACATGCTTCAGGAACCAGGTTCCACACCAGCCTCTGCCTCAGGAGCACTGGGGTGGAGGTGGAATATTCCCAGTGGAGAACAAAAATCCCTCTTCCTCCACTCTGTATCCCAGTGGAGGCTGCTGAGAGCGATACGATTTTATTTTTCAACTAAAATTGGGAATAAGGCTTGGACTGGTTTGCTTTGTGCTGGGAAAAAGCCTCAGGGATGAGAAAAATTCTTCCTTTTCCCAAAGGGGGCAAGGAATCCCGTGTGAGGCAGAGCAGGGTGAGAAGAAGCTGCTGGGGAATTTTGGGACAGATGGATGGAAGGAGTATCTGGGGAGGGGGGCGGTTCTAGGAAGGACACAGGGAAGGACAGATGGATGGATGGACCCACAGGACGCCCCCAGCCCCATCAGAATCCCCCAAACACTCCCCAGGGGCTGTCAGCCATGGCTGGGGGGGCACCATGGGGAATTTGGGGACCTTCTGGGATTGTGGCCATGGAGGGGGGACACGGGTGACAATGCCACTGTGGGAAGAGGTGCACAGAGACCCCTGGGGGGGCACGAGGCCGTGTGTGCCCCGTGTGGCTGAGCGTGGTGACCACAGCACACCCCAAAACCAAACACAGGTATCACAGCAGGCCTGACACACCCCAAGAGTGCAAACACCCCAATATCCACCCACACCCCGCCACACCCCGGAACGGGGCCCCGTGGGGAGACACTGAGGCCCGGGGGGGGCCCCTAAAACAATGGAGACAGTGAGACACATAAGGAAGTCCCCAAAGGCGGAAAAAAGGGACACTCAGAGGTGACACCGCAGCATCTTTATTGTTCCCTCCTGCCGGGAAGGATTCACTCCTCGTAGCCGCGGGGCGGGGGGGCCAGGGCGGCCCCCAGGGTCACCTGGCTCAGGTAGGCGTTGTCAAAGCAGCGGCGCCGCTCGGGCTCCTCCCACGAGCAGCAACCCTCAGGGTCCCTCCAGGCGTCCCCAGGGGTGGCACAGAGCGTGGCGATGCCCTGGGACAGCTGCGGGCAGTGGGGATGGAGGGGGTCAGGGCGGTTTTGGGGGGTCCCCCAACACCCCTGACCCCCTCGGTCACTCACCTGCTCCCGGGCACAGGCGCCGCGGTCCTCGTGGGGCAGCGGGCAGCACGCAGCCGTCATGGCCCCCAGCAGCTCCGGTACCGGGCGCCTGCGGACACGGACACGGGGGTCACCTCCAAGGGGGTTTTAGGCGGGGGGAAGGGACTGCTGGGCCCCCTCCCCAAAAAGGGGGTCCCGAGCAATGGAGAGTGCCAGGGATGGGGATGATGGGGAGTGAGGGGTCCTGCAAAGCTGGGAACCCAAAAAGGAGGGACTGTGGTGTCCCCCCCAAACAGAAAGGACTGTGCTG
>JAWMQZ010000103.1:5784482-5798689 GCA_035584835.1 Tangara arthus | reverse complement strand
GGGCCCCAGGCCGGGGCCAGGGGGACAGACACCTGCTCCAGGGTGCAGAAAATGTGGGCATCGTCCTGCTGGAAGCGCCGGACCCGCGTCAGCCCCGTCAGGGTCCCGGGGGGTTCGTTGCGGTGCAGGACCCCGAAATCCGCCAGGCGCAGGGGCAGCTCCCGCCAGGAGCGCGGCCGGTGGGCGAACATCAGGCTGGGGACGGACAGACAGACAGACAGGCTGCCCCCAGGAGCCCGCCCCAAGCACCCCAGGGCCGCCTGACTCACCAGTGGGCCGGGCAGTTCATAGGTTTGAGGGAGAGGGTCTCAGGGGTGGCAGGGACAGAGAAGATGTGGGGGCTGTAGTGCTGCCAGTGCCCCGAGAGCTCCCAGAGCCGGGGGCTGAACAGGTTGGGGGTCACCACCTCGCTGAAGCCCCTGGCCCGGTACTCGCTCTGTGGGGACAGGGACAGGGCAGGACATCAGTTCAGCCCCACAGCACCAGGCATGCTGAAGGGACTGGGAGGGTGAGAGCTGTGGGGTGCAGGGTGGGCAGAGGGGTCTGGGTGTGAGGAGATGGGGTGCAGTGGGGTCTGTGGGGGATCAGCAGTGCCTGGCTGGGGTGGGGATGGGGTGCAGTGAGGTTTGTGGGGGATCAGCAGTGCCTGGGTGTGAGGGGATGGGGTGCAGTGGGGTTTTTGGGGGCACAGCAGTGCCCAGCTCTGGTGAGGATGGGGTGCAGTGGGGTTTGTGGGGGCACAGCAGTGCCTGGCTGGGGATGGGGTGACAAGGAGATGGTGGGGGTCGTACCCGGATAAACTCCACGAGGGTGTTGTAGACATGGGCACCGCGGGGCAGGAAGAAGCAGCTGCCAGGGCTGAACTTGTGGAAGAAGAAGAGCTCCTGATCCTGCAGCAGGGATGGCGTTACTGGGGGGATCCCCGTGGCTGTGAGGGACCCCCCAGCCCCTGGCAGGGCTCTCACCTTGCCGATCCTGCGGTGATCCCACTGCGCCGCCTCCTCCTGCGCCCGCTGCCACTGCTCCAGCTCCTGGGCACTGGGGAAGGCCACGGCGGCCACACGCTGCAGTGACTGACCCCCAGCTCCCCCCCAGAGCGCAGCCGAGCTCTGTGGGCACAGGGGGACATCAGAGGGGCACCAGGGACCCCACCCAAGAGCAGGGCAGGGCACAGGGACCCTCACCCGACACCCACCGTGAGCACCCGCAGGGCTCCGATCAGCCCCGTGTGCCGCAGGAGGGGCCCGTGGCACAGCTGCAGCAGGGGGCCACACCTGAGGGAGGAACAGAGGGATGTGGGGACAGTTGAGGTGACACAGGGTTACCCCACAGCCCCTTGTGCTCACCTGTAGACTGTGGCCGTGGGGGATGTCACCTCCTCGAGCTGCTGCAGCTGGAAGGAGTTGTGCTGGGGAGGGACAGTGAGGTGGGTGATGGGGGGCTTGGTGACATTAGAGGGGGGACACTGAGGGTCCCAATGTCCCCAGGCTGGCCTCCCATGACACTCTGGGGAGGGGGACACACCTTGAGCAGCTCAGCCAGCTGCTGGCGGGTGGCCTCGAGGCGCTCGAAGCGATGCCGGGCACGGGCGAACGTGGCACAGGCCTCCTCCAGCACCGGCAGCTCCGCGCTCTGCACCGTCCTGGGGACACGTTGGGGACATGCTGGGGACATGGTGGGGACACCCTGGAAATCCTGCAGCACCTGCCCAGCCCTACCTGCTGCCCATGTGCACGTCGCAGAAGAAGCCATCCTCGGTGGCCTGGCTGCTGCAAAGCGTCGCCCCGAAAATCTGCTCTGCCACCGCCCCCAGGACGCAGGCACTGGAGCGCCAGAAAGCCTGGGGGGACATTGGGGACACGGGGGACATTGGGGACACAGGGGACACGGGGGCTGTGAGGGGAGCAAGGTGCAGGTCTGGCCCCCCAGGACCCCGGGCTCACCTCCCGCCCCTCGGGTGTGGAGAAGTCGAGCAGCTCCAGGTCGGTGTCACCTTCCAGAGGCCGGTCCAGGTCCTGGAGGGTCCCGTTCACCCGGGCCACCAAGGCCACCTGGGCCAGGCCAGCCCTACAGGGATACCAGAGACACTGTGGAGACACTGTAGAGGCTCTGGCGAGATCATGGGGACCATGGGGACACAGCAGGAACCCCAGGAACCTTGTGGGGACCACAGGGACATTGTGGAGATCCCAAGAACCTCGTGGGGACTCTGTGGGGATCACGGGGACACCACAGAGACATTGTGGAGACCCTGTGAACCTTGTGGGGACTCTGTGGGGATCATGGGGACCATGGGGACACAGTAGGAACCCCAGGAACCTTGTGGGGACCACAGGGACATTGCGGAGGCCCTGTGAACCTCGTGGGGATCATGGGGACACCACGGTGACATTGCGGACCCTGCAGGCCTTGTGGGGATCACGGGGACACCACGGTGACATTGCGGACCCTGCAGACACCCTGAGGGGCCCGGGAACCTTGCCAGGACACTTCGAGGACCCCCGGGGACAGCGTGGGAAGCCCTCGGGCCGTACCCGAGCTCCGTGGCCACCTGGAACGGGGTGGTTTGCAGGGCCCGGCCGGGCAGGCGGCGCCCGCCGGGCAGCGCGATGCGGATCGGGGTCCCCGGTGGGAGGCGGCCGCTCCCGGTCCCGCCGCCGGCCCCATCCCCGGGCCCGTCCCAGCGCTCCGCCGCCGCCGCCCGCAGCCGCTGGAAGAGCCGGAGGCGCTCGGGGTCCGGCCCGGACACCTGGGGACGGGAATCACGGCAGGGTCACCGGATCGCCCTTGGCGGCCGGCGGGGCTCAGGGCCCAGGAGGAGCGGGTAGGGGTGGTACGGGGGGATGAGGGGTGAGGGGTCCCGGGGGTCCCTGAGCGCACCCGGTGTCGCCGCGGGGCTCCCGCCAGCAGCAGCCGCGAACCGGCGCGTGAGGACATGGCCGAGGCTCCGCCCGTTCCGCCGGAACCGGGGACGGGCCTCCGCAACCCCCCCCACGGAAGCCGCGTTGGATTCGCCCGCCCGTGCGGGAGCGCCGCAGACAGGACGGAACCATGGAGAGAGCGGGGGGGGGGGGCGGAGGAGCCGCACGGACCCCTCAAACCGGGGGTGAACGCGAGAAAGAACGGACCCGCCAAGGGTTGTTTGGTAGTTTTTATGCAGATCCTGAAGCCCACACCGGTATCAAACAGGTACGATGGAGGCAACTAAAAACCAACAAAAAAATAATTAAAATAAAATCAAGTAAAATCCCAACTTCATATAAAAGCCGCGGGGGCGGCTCTGGGTGTAAGGGGGGGACCCCTCTGAGCCCCCGCCGGGCTCCGGCTGCGTGTGGTGAACGATCCCGGAGGGAATTAAAAAGTGATTGCTATATACACACACGTAGAAAGTCAACAGTGATCCCGGGGGGAAAAACAAAACAAAACAAAAAATCCAAAGATCCCCAAATGAACCCAAACCCAACCACAGTCTTCCCAAGCAGGGGGGGCAGGCTTGGGCCTTCTTGCTGCCAGTCCCATGGAGCTCCAAGGTGGGTTTGGGTGGGTTCCTCGACCCTTTTTTTGCCTTGTTTTGGTGCTTTTGGCAGACAGGAGGAACAGGGGGGTCTGTCCCCTCCCTGCAGCAGCAATTTGGGGATCGGCTGGAAACCAACACCCCAACACCACTCAGCGCTCCTCTCGAAGCTTTCACAGTTTTTCCTTTTTTTTAATCTTTTTTTTTTTTGGTCTTAACTCTTTCAACTACTACTGAAGGTTTTATTTAACAGCAACGTGGCTTCTTCTCGTTAAAACATCGGTTTTGTGTCTTTTTTTCTTGTCTCACCCAATGCTGGGGGCGGGGTGGGGGGGGGGGGGGGAGGGCTGGGGCTAGAACCAACCGAAAAGTACAGAACATTTAATTTAGGAGAAGGTTACAGGAATCGTTGAGGGAAGGAAAAAAAGAAAAAAAAAAAGAAAAGAAAAAGAAAGGGCAGCCCCGGGAGCTGCGTCAGTACCGGGGAGGGAAGAAGGGGCGTTTAGGGGTGAAGAAGGGAGCTCCCCCTCTGCCGAAGGGTGGCCGCGGCCGTTTCAGGCTCTGGAAGGGGTCTCTGCCGCCGAAGGGCTCCCGCGGGCGGAACTCGGCGCGGGGCGTGCGGAGCAGGACGGAGCCGCGGCCCCCGGAGGGTTCCCGGTGCCCGGGGGGGCCAAGCCCGCGCGGGGTCCCCCCCAGCTGCTCCCGGGGCAGCGGCCCGGGCCCCGCGGGGTCTCGGGAGCGGGGCAGGGGGTCCCGTGGCTGCGCGCCCCCCCCGAAGTGCTCCTTCAGCGTCCCTTGCATCGGACCGTGCTCCTTGGGGAAGGCGCCGGCGCCGTGCTCCAGCGGGGGCGGCGCGGGGAACGGGACCCCGCCGTGCTCCCCGGCCGGCGGCGGCTGCGCGGGGAAGGGGACCCCGGCGTGATCCCCGGGCACCGGGGGCGGCGGGGGCGTGGGGAACGGGACCCCCGCGTGCTCCACCGAGGGGGGCGGCGGGACGCCGTGGGGCAGCGGGAGCGGCGCGGGCGTTTCCTTGGAGAAGGGGTTGGTGTGATCCACCGACGGCATGCGGGGAGGGACCGGGTGATCCCTCGGGAAGAGGCCGCCGTGGTCCTTGGCGGGAGCGGGCGGGGGCACGGCGGGCGGCCCCACGGGCTCCCGTGGGAAGGGGTTCCCGTGCTCCAGGGGAGGCGGAGCGAGGGGCGGCGGTGGCAGGTGGTGCTCGAAGGCGGAGCTGAAGTTGTTCGTTCGGAAGTTGTTGACGCTCTCCGGGAAGGGCGGCACGTGCTCCTTGTAGGGCGCAGGGAAGCCGCCCATGCCGGGCAGCTCCGAGGTGCCCGAGGGGCCGTTGTCGAAGGCGCTCCCGCCGCTGCTCAGCTCGAACCAGCCCGCCCGGCTACCCTCGCGCCCGTGGCCCCGGCTGCCTTTGCCCAGCACCCGGATGGACTCCACGGTCTGGATGGGCTCCCCCGACATGCCCCGGCTCGAGGCGTTGTGGTAGCCCAGCGTCTCGATGGGGGCCCCCTTCTCCTCGGTGCTGTCGGGCAGGTCCAGGCAGGAGGAGGAGACGCGGGTCTCGATGCGGTAGTGCTCCTCCGGCGGCTGCGGCTCGCCCTTCGCAGCCCCGGACAAACTCCCCACCTCGCCGGAGCTGCTTTTGGGAATCTGCCCAAAATGCTTCTCCTCGGAGGGTTTGCGGGAGGCGTTTTTGAGCATGTTCTTGAACTCGATGGTGGAGGTGGCGGAGATGGAGGAACCCAAGGGTTTGTCCCCGCCCGCCGCGGGCGCTCGGCTGGCGGGGCTGGGGAGGGCGTTCTGGGGAGAGAAGAGCGAGGAGCGGTGGGGAAGCGCGTGGGGCGAGTCCGAGTATTGCTTCTGCGGGAGGCCGGGCTTGGGCAGGCTGCTGTGGTTGGAGTCTGGTGTGAAGAACACGTCGTTCTTGCTGGGTGATGGGGACCCATCCGAGGCCGAGTCCTTCCCCCTGCGGCCGTAGCTCCCAAACATCCCTGGGGACGAGGCCAGAGGGTCGCAGCTCTCACTCTGATCCAGGATGGACCTCATGGCTGGGGGGAAGGATGGCTTCACACCAAACTCCTGCGACCGCTGACCATAGCTGGACAGCACTGGCTGGTACTCTGCAGAATCGGGGAGTTTACTCGATTTCAGGATAGACTTGACCGGCTTTTTCTCCAGGTTCAGCATGGCCGAGGGCGGTGGCCCGGAGTAGTCGAAGTCACGGTAATCCTCGTCTTCTTGGAAAGATGTGTCTGGGTAAAACTTCTCCTGGGAGGAGTCCATCAAGGAGGAGGGCATCTCCCTGCTGTCCACAGGTGGCTTGTACAGGCCGGCCGGGGACTCTCTGCCAAGGCCGAAGGGCCGGTAGCCGTGCACAGAACTGGGAAGTTCTTGGGAATACCCATCATCCCGGCCCTGCAGAGGAGACCTCGTGCTGCTGGGAGTTGAAGAACCGGGGCTCATGATTTTTGACAGCAGGGAGATTGTGTCGACGTTGCTCGACGTTGGCTTGTCCATCATCTCGTCCTGGGTGGGCGTCCCGCTGCGCTCGTCACGCACTGGTGTCCCGTCCACATTGTCCATGGAAGTGCTGGTGGGACCACGCTGGAAGTCAGAGCTGTGACTCTCTGTTGCCATGCTGGACCCCAAGCTGCTGAGGATGGGAATATTCAAGTTCAGGCCACTGAAGCCAGGATTTCCCTTCAGGAAATTGTGTATCTTCATCTCCAAGCTGGGAGAAGGGGGTTCTGATTCCAGCTTGGCTTTTGAAATTTCGGAGGATTGACCCAGTGAGGTTTCTGTTGGCAAAAGGGAGGAAGGACTGGTAGGGTGGGAACTGGAAAATCCCAGGGAATTAGTTGGTGGCTTAAAACCAGAGCTTGACAGTGCTGGGGTATGTCCAACGGGAGCCTTATTAACTGAAGTGGAGGAAACCTCTGCGGTGGTTGAGTTTGGAGAATAACCAAAACTTTTGGCTATAAAGGACTGTGGATTGGAAGGAACATTCCTCCCCTTCAAGCACGGCACGGTTGTGTTGGCTGGCGATGCTGAGGTGCTCTGGGAGGCAGGTTCTCCTGACTGAACGGTGTTTCCAGCCACGCTCTGCAGCAAGGACGACAGCCCTGGAAAACAGAACTGCTTCATCAGGTACTGAGGGCAGGGGCAAATCACCCCAAGCCTCCTAAGCTGGCACTTTACACCCCCCAGTCTCCAGCCACGAAGAGGACTGGATTTTGCTGCACCCAGTGAGGTGCAACATTCTGCCAGAGGCTTGGATTGATGTACAAATATAAATTACACCATCGAGTCAGGTGGGTAAGAACTCATCCTGGTCTGCAGCCAGGAGTGGGGAAACCTGCCCTGCTGGCCAGGTGACCCTGGCAAGGTTCCAGAGCAGGAGCAGAACCTCTTGGTCTCCTGTCCTGTTCAGAGAATGTTCCAGATACGTGTGATTCAGCCACAGCACAAGCATGAAGTACAGGGAAGTGACAAATCTCACTGGTCCGTGACACCTGAGCTACCTGAGAAAGACCATCCACACGTGCCAGAGACGTAAAACATTCCAGTAACGTTCTCCTTCCTCTGTTCTCACTTTAGGACAAGCAGAGCAGCACGTTTCAGCCTGGTCACTGCCCTCAGACCCCTGCCAGCCCTCCTCCCCCAGCATCCACCCCAGTACCTTGCAGCGCTGGCGCCGTCTGAGTCTGGGTTTTGGAGAGAGCTGACAGAATGCTTTCCGGAGTTATCTCAACTTTGGAGAGAATATTTGCTAATGGATTCGAAGGAGCAGATGGGGTTCCCAGGACAGGAGTCTTCAGGCCACTGGTGAGAGCTGAGGGGCTGGTCGGGGTCCCTGGCGAAGGTCTCGAGGCGGGACTCACACCTGGGGCAGGAGCACAAACCACTCACCTGAGCTGCTCTGGCAACACATGTGACCCAGGTTCCCCACAGGCACAACCAGACCTCTGAGAGCAGTAACTCCCTCATGTTTATTTTGAGATAATTAAAGGTTTAAATCATCACCCAGCTCCGTTAGTGCCCCACAGCCCGGCTCAGCACTCACCTGTGCTCTTCATCACCGACGTCAAACTGCTCAGGATGGAGCTGATCTTGGCCAGGTCCACGTTGGCCAGGTTGGGTAAGGCAAGTGCTGGTGCCAGAGAGATGGGAGCTGTGCTCACCACCTTTGGAGCTGGGGGTGTTGGAGGAGCTGGGGCTGGTGTGGCCACTGTCCCCGAGGCTGTGGCAACCACAGCAGCCGATGGCACCGCTTTGGGGACACTCTCAGTCTTGGCAGGGGCCGGGGCTGGAGCAGCCTGTTTGTCCTTCCTCTCCTCCACTGCAGCAGAGAGGGGAAAACAAAAGCAGAAAGGTCACTCGGTCCCCTCAAAAAGACTCAGGGAACATCAATTCTGATTCCCACAGATGTAAAAACATCTTTGATAAGTGTTTTGGGAGATGGAAGTGATCACAGTGGAACTGGGACTTCCCTGCCAGGAGATCCAAACCCTACAGCTCCAGCCCAGGCTTTGTGCCTCCTCCACATCCCAAATGAAGCTGGAAAAGGCTGGTTTCTCCTTTAATTCCCACAACACAATCACATACCAATGATTTTAGACGTATCATCCTCCACATCAGAGAGCTCCATGTCTTCCACATCCCGATTATCTGTTGCAGGCTCTGGAGAAACCATCTTGCGTCCCCCAGCTGCTGGAGAGCGGGTGCTGTTCTCCTCCCCCATGCCCTGGAAAGGGGACTCAGAGCCCGTTGGAGATGGAGCATCCATGCTGGGAGAAGGCACAGGAGACTCCTCGGGATCAGGAAGGGTTGCTTTCAGCTGGTCCAGCTTTTTCTTCAGGTTGCTCACTCGGTTAGCAAATGTTTTATAGGCCTAAGGAAGGAAGGACACTGGACTGGGGATCTTTCATGCCTCAGTCACTTCCTTAAGGAAGCAACACAAAGCCTGAGAAAACCAATTCCAAACCCCTGGATCCTGCAGTGGTAAGAACTCAGCTTCTCCATGGGACTCACAGGGCAACAACCACAAAAAGTGGGGAGGATAAAACCTTTTTCCACGGAATTAAAACAATTTTCATAACCGCCCCCCGTATTTTAACAAATGTTTTCAGCCCATCTGGGGCTTTTGGCAGGTTCTGGAGGGTGCTGGTTGTTTTTCTAACACTTTACTACTGTCCCTTCTTTGCTCATCTAATTCTCACATAAATCCCAAGTTTCCAGAAATGAGGATTTGTCACACTAACTGTAATTTTGCCTTGTTTTAAGAATCTAGAGTGCATCCAACATTCCAGCAACACACACAAACTGAGCTTCAAACTGCTGCATTTTGAGAGCAGATCCTTGTCTTACCCAAAGCCTCTCTGGAAACCTCTTTGCTTAAACCAACCCCACAAACTTTTTAATTTGGGAATAGAGAGATGAGGCATTTTCCAGGCTCTGAGGTGCTGTTCCACCTGTGGAGGATCCAGAAAAGTCACACTTACATTTGCCACCACCTTGACTTCTTTGTACTGTGCCTCGTAGAAGATCCCGGCGTTCTCCAGCGCCTCGGTGAGTGAGGGGCCGTTCTTCACTTGCTTGTCCAAACCATTGACAAATTCCTCCAGCTTTGAACTTGCTTCTTCAAACTCCTTGGAGAACTTCTTCCCTCCTGTTTTATCTGCAGGGAGATGAACACCATGGAAATGAGGCAAACCACAGAAGTGTGGCCTCAATGGCAGCACCCAGGATATTGGGACAGTGGAGCTCCACAATCCCAAACCACCCTGGTCATCCACTGGGATCTGGCAAAGGATGACCAGGGCCTGGTTGCTGGCAGAGTTTTGCTTTTCAGACAGTCATTTGCTTGGTCTGAGCTCTGCACCTGAGAGTTTCCACAGAAATTCCACTTAACCAAGATTTTTGGCTCCTGATTGCTAAATTCTTAACATCACTCTGAAATTCTGGCATTTCCCATCTTGACAGAACTGAGGAGCTCCCACAACACCTTCAGTGCCCTCAGGGCTTTACCTTTCAAGCACTTGAGTGTCTCAGTGCTGCAGACATCCACCCTCATAGTGGAAAGCTGCTTCTCCTTCAGCTCTATCTGATCCTCCGAGCGTTTGTACAACAGCAGCTCATCAATGAGGGACTGGGGCTGGAAAAAAGCAAACAGGAAAAGCCTCCTCATCACATTCCAGGGAAGAGAAGCCCTGCCTCTGCTCTGGTTCCAGACTGCTTCCAAGCCAGAGCTAACCCAGGAACCACGTGGAGCCCGTGATTTTTAACCTCAAATTTCACAATGAGCAAACCTGGGCTGAGCAGGAGCTCCAAATCCACAAATCTCCTGGTTATGAGCATGGACAGGTCTTTTTTTATTTACTCCCCATTTCACTCCACAGGTGCCATGAATCTGTCCCACTCTCTCAGGGGACTGAATTTACACCAATTTCTTGCCACCAACTCCTCAGCCATCTCAAACTCCTCTTCACAAGGATGTCCTGAGCTTGCCCAGACCCTCCCCGTGTCAGCCCCAATGTTACAGGTGGCTCTTGGGCCTGGGGTCACCCCACATGCAAACCCCAAAGTGGAGGTCAGTGCCATGGGTCACTTCCACTCACAGACTTACTCGGAATTCAGCAACAATCTTGGACTTCAGAGCAGCTTTGGGGTTGGTGGAGGCTGTGGGGAAAAAGGAAAATTGTGAAGAAATTAAGGAACTGCATCCCCGTGGAAAGTCAGTCACAAAAGAGCCTAATAAAAGATATTTGAAGATCATTTCATGTGTTACCCATCACATCCTCCCCTCCATGCAGGTGTCCCTCAGTGCTCCAGGCTCCTGGCAGCTCATGGGGACATGGACAGGCACAGTTGGATTGGGACTGAGCTCAAAAAGTGACACTGCTGCTGTTTAACATGCTCTGAACGTTTCCTGGGCACACCTTTTCCTCAGGAAGACAAGTCCCTGCAAGGTCCATCTAACAGCTTTATCCAAGGAGTTACAGCTCTCTGCAAGGAAGGGAATGTTATTCCCAAAGTGCCAGACCTGGAGCTGCCATGGAGCCCAGGTTTCCTGCGGGCAGAGCTTCCCTAGGGCCCTTCCTAGGTCTGACCATGCTCAGAGCTTTAACAACTCTCACACCCGGTTACAGGGGTTGGGGGGATGAATCCTGCTGGCAAGAGACTGAATCCATCAGATTCTGGACAAAACAGGAGAAACAGGAAAGAAGAAATGAGCTGATGAGAAGCAAAGCACTAAACCCTCCATCCACGCTGGATACAGCCCAGTTCTGTCTGGGAAAGCAGCTTCTGGTTTGTTAAGCCCAGGAATAAACACTCCCAAATCTTTTTATCTTCTGCTGTCACCACCTGATGTCCCACATGTCACACATCACACCTGGTGTCCCACGGCCATACCTGATGTCCCACATGTCACACCTGACACGTCACCACCTCTGTGGGGACCACTCAGGGTGTTGGTGCAACGTGAGATCATTAAGGTCACTCTGTTAAAATAAATTCTCTCCTGCTGGTCTGGGTTCTGGACTGTCACATGTCACATCCTGTCCCTGCACTGCCAGCTCCAGGTTCCTCCTCCCAGCCCAGCCTGCTGGGGCAGTTCCTGAGCATGAAGGGAATGTCCATCTCCTCCTCCTCCTCTCTGTCTTCTCTCCATCTCTGACCAGTCTAAGAGCAGTTTCCAAGAGGTTCCACCAGCTCCTTCCTCTCCTGTCCACAACCTCTGCTCTCATATCTTATTTTTGCCTCATTTCTTTTCTTTCCAAAGTCTTTTTTACTACCAACACCTCCTTGGTGTGCACATCTTGGGGCCCTTGTGAGCCTGCAGGCTCAGCTGGCTCAGCCCACGCTGGGCTCAGCCCTTCTGCTCCTTGAGCAGCCAATTTCTGCATTAGTGCACAGAGTTCACAGTGGTTCCTTACTTTGTGATTTCTTCCACGGCTTATTCGGTTTGTTCAGAGACTCTTTCAGCTGCTTCTGAGTTTTGAAAGTGGTACCTGGAAAAACATTTCATTTTTGGCAGTCTGGCATTATGGGATTCCTGTCAAAATCTGGTTTTTGGTGCCATACAGTTGCACGGTGAAAGAGTGAACAGAAATTTGTTTTAAAATACCTCGACCAACTTCCTTAGAGGAGCTGCTGGATGCCCAAGAGAACCTCAGTTTACTCAGGAATGCAGCAACCTGGGGGTGGTCTGCCATTTTTAAATCAAGTTTCTGTTTGCCCTTACACTAAGGCAGTTCAAAAAATCACAGTAAAAAGGGAAAACACATGGAAATCTAAAAATGAAACTCTTTAGGAAGGCTGTAATGGAATCAGCATCAAACAGACAACTGCTGCTCATTGGGAAAGCAGCCACAATACCTGATTTACCTGGAACCTCACAGACCTGTTTTCAAGTCCCAGAAATGAGCCATTTCAGAGCAAAAAGCACAAAGGTCACTTCTCAGCATGCAACACCCAGCTCAAGCCTGTCCTCGTGCCACAGCCCGACCCAAGACACCACATTCCTCCTGCTGTGATGGCCACTGACCCTCAGACCACACCTGAGGGCTTCCTGAGCACCTGCAGCTCTTCATAATGGGAGGAAAGCCAAAACCTGGACTGATTTCCACTGCTAATTCCTGGTTTTAACCAACTCCACGTGTTTCTTCCCTAAGGACTTGAGGATTCTTCACCCTCCAGCTTTGCTCCTGCCTCTTCCTACTCCACAACCACCAGACTATGAATGAACAGGACAAGGAGGTAGAGCCAGAGCACCCTGGTCAGGATGTGTAGGATTATTTCAGCCTCATGTTCTGTTTGCTCTCAGCTGGAGCAGTTCCAGCTCATGTGAAAGAATTCACAGGTGCCTTAAGAAAGGTACAAAAGAGGTGAAGCAGGAGAATCCAGCGCTGCTCACGTCCCCACACTTGGTTATGTTACAGCCTGTGCCAGGTGCAAATGCCCCTCATTCCCCTCAGTGACCCCAAACTATTTCTACAACTTCAGCGAGCTCACGTGGCAGTTTGTAAGGTGAGAAATGCAAAGGGTAAGGAACTTACTCAGTGCTTCTTTCAGTGCCAGAATGGTTTCCTCAGGGTACACGTTTCTGTCCTCCCAGATTTTGAAGATTCTTTCGATGGATTTGGAAACTGATGGATCCCTGCAAGAGAAGAGTTCTTTACCCCCTGACTGCAGGACATTGGTGTGAGGCTTCCCTCACCCCACAGGATAATTTGACCCAAACCACCCCCCTGTGCAAATTAAAACCCAGCTCATGCCCACACATGGCTGTTCCAACAGAATCCTTGAAGTTCTGCTGATTTTTCTAGAGACTTGGAGATGTCAGAAGAAAAATTCCCCCTTTTTGAGACACTCAGCCTCCCAACAGCCCGTTAGTTCATTACTCACTTCACTAATGAAGCAGCCTCAGGAAGCACCTCTGCAAAGGTGTCCCGAAAAACAATGGCATTTTTCCTCTTGCAGTTCTGTATGACATCATTGGCCAAGTAAAAAAGGTTCAGCCGATGAGGAAAAGCAGCTGAGGACAAAAGAAAATTGAGAGTCAGCATCAGACACAAGTACCACAACAGGCACACCTTGATCCCAGTACTTCAACGCTGCTTTTGGGAAAGTTTCAGAGTTTCCAAGGTCCAGCAGGCAAACCTTGAGGACTACAGAGGACATCTCTAATTTACAAATGATTTTCAGACTCCCCGAGCTGTGCTTGCTCCTCTGACCCTCCTGATGTTCAAAAGCTCCAAACTGAGTTACTTCATCAAATCCCTTCCTTCGGGGCTGGGTGGGTAAACTTAGGAAACTCATTCACATGCAAATGATGGTAATGAGCTCCTTCATTTCACTAAAGGACACTGCCAAGGATTAAACCAGAGGAACAGTGCCAAAAGGTGTGTTGTCACCTCTCACCTGCCCATGTCACCCCTGGCTGCAACCAGAATCACTTTTTATCTACAGATCCCTCAATTCTCTTATCCTGCTTCATTTTGCAGTTGTCCCTACCTAGGGGTAAAGCCAATTCCCACAGCATGGCTGCACCTTGCAGCTCTCCTGGTCTCCAGGATTCCTCTCAGGAAGCTCAGCATCCTTCCTGGTCCAGAGCCCTGGGTGAGGAGCTCAGCCCTCACTCACAACCAGAAAAAGCTCCCAGCAGAAACATTCCTGTTTCTGGAATGCCCTCCCAGCATGAGGGTGAGTTCACAAGTGAACAAAGTTCAAAAGGAGGATCCTGCACAGAAGATCCTCCTCTGAGGGGAAGCAGAGCTGAAGACACAAGAAAAGGCTGAGCTGGGATGGGTTCTCCTCTCAGAGGTTGATGCCCTTAAGCCTCTCTGAGCCTCTGCCAGCAGCACTGGGCTCTCCTGGCACTGTGCCCCCGAGCATCACTCCAGGCTGGGGTGAGGAAGGGCACAGGGACAGAGCCCTCAGGAAGTCTCTGCTCCTAAAGCCCTTGGGAAGTCTCTGCTCCTAAAGCCCTGTCCCTGCACTGTCCCTGCCCCAGGACACACAGCACAGGCCTGAGAGTCACTGCCAGCAGCTGCTCACCCCCAACTCTGCATGGAGCCCCAGGTCTCACATCCCAGGAGGAGCTTTTATCCCTGACCCTGCTCCTCTGGCCACTCTCACCTCACAGAGCCCCATTTCAGGAGCTTTTGTCCCTGACCCT
>JAWMQZ010000103.1:5727750-5780783 GCA_035584835.1 Tangara arthus | reverse complement strand
TCCCTTCCCGTCCCGTCCCTTCCCTTCCCTTCCCTTCCCTTCCCTTCCCTTCCCTTCCCTTCCCTCTCTTTACATTTTTTCTCTATTCCAAGCCCCTCACCTCTCCCATTCCGTCCCCCACCCCCACGCTGCTGCTGTTTACAGAGGAGCTGGGAAAAGCAGGAAAACTTTATTTAGACTAAAAAATTCCGTCAGCCAGCAAGAACAGCCTGGACGGCTCCAAAGCCCCTCCCTCCAGATTATTCCACCTCCCTCTGGACTGATGGTGCCACAGGGAGCGCTGGGCACTGAAAAGAAGATTTTTCATCCATCTTCACGTCTCCTACGAGGAAAACTCCAAACAATGTCCCGTGCAGCCTCTTCCGCAGGAATCCTGCGAATGCCATCTCCTGGGCACGAGGCATTGTTTAGGGAAGAATCAGAGTCACTGCCTGCCTCGGATTAATTTCCCTCCTTGTTTTGCTTCCGCCTATTAAAGCTGGGAAATGACACAGCACATCCGAGCCCTGCTGAAGTCAGCTGCACCTTCCTCCTTGGGCTGCCCCCCCCTGCACAGGACCAGGCTCTGGGTACCCAGAGCATCCCTGGGATGCAGCCCCCTCAGCACACCAAGAACCAGGAGCCTCCTTCTTCCTTTTTATTTTCTCCTTTTCCTTCCTTTTTCCCTCTGGTTTGGTTCACACGTTGAGTTTTCCCTCAGGAAAGGTGTGCCTCCCTTGATGCTCTGTTGTTGTGTTGAATTTTGGCAAAAAAAAACCTTTTAATGATTAAAAAATAAAGACATAAAAGCAGAAATATAAAGCAAAATAGGGACTTAGGGGAATAGGAAACGAGGTTTTGGGATGGGAGATGGAAAAGCTCTTGGTCTGCCTCCTTTCTGTGGCTGGAATGGGTTTGTTCTGTGTTGCCAGATGTGAAAAATCAGTAAGAAAAAAGGCAAACAGAAAAAAAAAAAAAAAAGAAAAAAGAAAACAGAAGAAAAATAGAACAGTTTCCTTTTCCATCCAGAAACACAATTCCAGAGCTGCACCTGGGATGCAGGATGCTGCTGGGAAGTTCCAGCTGGTCCCAGCCAGGGAAGAGCAGCTGTTTCCCCCTTTGGTACCTTATGGCACATTTTATCCAGGTCCCTTTCTTTTAATGGATTCTCCAAGTTTTCCCAATTTTTGCAAGTCTTAGACCATCACAGCCAGTTCTGGAGTCATTCCCAGCCCTGAGCCAACAAATCCCACTGAATTCAGCTCCCACGCCAAGGGTTTGTCCATTCAACCCCATCTGATAAGCCAGACCCATCCTCAGGGATCTTCCTCGCCCCTTCCCTCCCCATTCCTTTAATCCCAGGATATTTTAACCCTTCCCTGCTCCCCCAGTGCCTCCTGGCTGAGCTGCTGGCCCCAGCCCTGCTGGGATTCTTCACAACGAGTTCAGATTTCTGCTTGGGTTGGGATTTTTTGAGTTTCGTTGTTATTCTTGAGGAGGAGGGAGAGGAGGGTCTTGTGAAGAGGAGGATTTGAAGAGATTCACTTCCTGCTCAGCATTCCTGGGCATTTAACCCTTTGCCAAACATCTCCCTACAGATGGGGGAAGCTCCTTCTGCAAAGCACAGGGAGGCTCAGAACCAGATTTGGGGTGTGCTGGAAAAATTCATCAGTTGGGTCCACTCTTGGTAGGAAAAAAAGTCTGCTTTGGGGAATTTGGGCTTAAAATTGATTAGAATCCTTAAAATCTACAGAAATCTTTGGTTTTAAATCAGCAAGAGGTGAGATGAACTTTGAGGCCACTCCCAACCCCTTCCATGATTCCACAGCCCTGTACCCCAAACAAGAACTCCTCCTGTACTATGCAAGACTCATCTTGCTCTTTCCTGGCTTTCTAAGCTTCATCTTTAAAAGTCACCGAAATATTGATTTTACAGCTCCATCTCTTTCGCTTCCCTTTTCCTTCCTCCTCTGGTCTGCACCCATTTCCACCTGGATCCCGCCCACTCCTCGCCGGAGCTCTGCTATCACCTTCTCCCCGGGGTGTTTTTGCCCACTATAAAATAAAATAAATCTATGACCGTTCATGTTTCTTCTTCCTGATTAAGAAACTGAGGCACGGGAAGGGGAAATTAAGCCAAGACAAAAAAAAATCCCCCAAGATTTTACGGGAAGTCGGGAGCCACTCTGGCTCCCAGTCAGCATCTCTGCCTTCTCTCCCTGAAGAATTCGCTATTTATAGCTCTGCTTTGCTCCGTTAGAACATAATCAAAACCATCCTCTCTCCATATGAGAACTCATCCAGCGGCACTGACCCTCCCTAGGGGAAAACTTCCCAAGATTTGCAATTCAGCCGTCCGAAAACGCCTCTGCAACGGGAAACTGGGAAAAACTTCCACCGCACGGTTCCCGCTCAGCCCGGGGCTGCTCGGCACAACCTGGGCTCCCTCCCCCGATACCGAGGAGGTTTTTTGGGCACAACCCGGGCTCCCTCCCCCGCTACCGAGGAGCTTTGCTCGGCTCAACCCCCCCCCGAGTCATTTCCTGCTTTCTCGGGGACCGAAAAGTCCCGCGGAGCAGGAGCGGAGCCGCTCCGGCAGCCGACACCCAGCGGAGGACGATGAACTTCTGCATCGCGGTGCTCCTGGTCCTTCAGTCCTTGCCGGGTAAATCAATTCCACGAGTTTTTTCCAGGGTTTTCTAAGGGCAATTTGATTTTTAGCTCGCTGCTTTGATTATTTGATTTTATTGTTAATAATGTATTATTATTATCTCACACTCCTGGGATGCCGCGGGGCAGTTGAGAGGGGAGGATCTGGAGGCTGAGAGATCTTGGGGGGATTTTCTTGGAGAAAAAGGGTTGCAGGGAAAAAACCAGCGGGAATACACAATTTAAATAACTGCAAGTTTCATAAAACCTCTGCTTGGAGAACAGTGGGATGGTGAACGTTTCCCACATTGTGTTCAAATAATTTGCAAACTCCAGCTGGGAGCTATTAGGAGACACAGAGAAAAAACCCCAACAGGATTTCCTGAGAGTTCTGTGGGCACTTTGAGATGGGGAAGAGCAGAATCAGGGTATTGAGGGTGGAAAACCCCAATATGGAGCGGCTTAGGGATGAGCAGGATGTTCCCCCTTCTCTAGGAAGGTGAGATTCAGAGCAGCACCGGCTGAGGGGAATTGGAAACCGTAGCTCTTCCTCTTTCTTTTGAATTTTCTCCTCTTCACCGAAGGGACAGATTTAAGCATGAAACATCAGCGAGGGGATTCCCAGCTGGAAACTCTTTTATTCTCTGGTATTCTCAGTGGGGCTGCAGTGTAAATAAGGAGTGACTTTCTGGGAAAGCTCCGTGCAGGGGATGAGGTGCCCCAGAGCTCAGCGCTGCTGGAGCAATGCCAAAGGAGCGTGGGAAGGAACCGGATGGGGGGCAGGTCCCAATTTCAGCCCAAATTTCCCCAAAAGCTCAGGGTGGAGTGGGAGAGGTCGAAGCGTGAGGCTGTGCTGTGTCCCTCCTGCAGAGCTCCAATCCCAGTCTGGAATGTTCAGCCTCAGGCAGTGTTTTCAGAGAATTCCCTAATGAGGATTTGGGATTTGGGAAGCGTAGATTTTGGGATCTGGGCTTCCCCCCCAGGCTTTGCCAGTGCTGAGAAAGTCAGGGATATGAGAGGAAGAAGTGGGAGGGTTTGGAGAGGGACCTGGAGCTACAGCTGGCCCTGGGCATGACTGACAGCATCACTCCAGCTATTGATGGTGTAACTTGTAATGACAATATTATAATTATCTTATTTGTGACTAAAAATGAGTATTAAACTATAAAAATATCTTATCATTCCATACCTGCCATTCTCATGAGTATCATAATGAACCTGTGACTATTAGAACATTAATATTCCCAATTAATTTGCTTTAAAAAATCCTCCCAAAACCCAAGAAAACATACAGAACCTTATGTTTGGAATAGGGAATGAGCCACTCCCTCCAACTGTGCCAATGTCACATGGCTCAGAATTTATTTATAGTGGCTCAGCCCTAAGAAAACATCAGGGTCCCTTGTGAGCCCTTGCAGGCAAAGGCACTGGAGCAGCTGGATCCTGGAGGAGAGGCTCATCCCAGGGGAGCAGCTGGATCCTGGAGGAGAGGCTCATCCCAGGGGAGATCCAGACCAGCTCTGGGTCTGGAGCACAGCCAGAGGCTCCATCCCCACCACTGCATCTCTCATTTCCACCACATCCACACCCAAAAATGAAGGAAAATCCCAGCTCTGACCTCCCACACCTTTAGCTGGGATCTAATTGTGGGTCAGGTTGTAAATCCATCAGTCCCACAGGAAAGAGGTTTTGCCCAAAGCACCAATAAATCAATGAAGCTTCTCATGACCCCACAGCTCAACCTCGTGGTGATCCCTTGGTTGTTCCTTTGCTTTCAGGGAAGGCGGAGGTCGAAGATGAGGAGGAGATCGCACCGGATTTATTTGAATACATGAGTCATTTAAGTGAGAAATGCCTTTTTTTTTTTTTTTTAAGCATTTTTACCATTTTCCACAAACCACAGGAGAGGGTTGGGATAACCAGGGCTGGGAAGGGATTTATCTGAGTCGTCCAGATTGAGTTACACAAGGGGGAAAAGCTGGGTGATCACAACCCAGGATATGGGGGAGAGACTTATCCTACCCCATGCTGGAGAGGAGTCCCCAATCCCCATAGTGCCACCTCACCTGGAGCTGTTTCCATTCCAGGTAATTACTATTATTCCACAGAAGATTATTACTATGACAACACCACAGCAACCCCTGCCACGTACGTGTACGAGTTTGATTCATACGAGGTGAGTTGGTATTCCCCTAAAAAACAGGTTTTCCTCACCCAAATCTCTGCCACAAGAATGAATAAATGGATTAAACCTGCTGATTTTTAGACCACGGAACAAATGAAGTGAGTTTGTGTAGAGCGTCCATGAACGGCAATAATGGGATGGTTTGAGTTGGGATTTATTTCTCCACTTTGCACAAAACAATGGGAAATTGCTTGTTTTCCCAATTAAATACCAGCAAAGCATCCCAAGGAGAGATCTCTCTCATAGGAGTTAATCCTATGCTGTGACACACCAGGTTATTTCTTTTTCTCCACATGCAGACAAACGTCACTGGAGACATGGATTATGAGAAGCTTTTTCCAGAATGGAATGCCACCATTGATGTTTCAGGATTACCAGACACAAATGCTCCAGGGGATGCTAAGGACACTCCAGGGGATGCTAAGGACACTCCAGGGGATGCTAAGGACACTCAGGTGGGTGCTGTCAGCTCAGGAGCTCTGCCACAGGCTTTTAACACATAGGACTTTCTGACTGATTTCTTTTCCTTGGCTCACCAGGATTTTCAGGAGTCACTGGGATCATCCCTGCAGGGCCACCTCATCCTCATCATCCTCCTCAGCTTCCTGGGTCTCCTGCTATGACCCCCAGACTCCTCCTCCAAAGGTACTCTGGGATTTCAACACTCACTCAAAGTGTTAACCCAGGGAAATCCAATTCTTTCTGAAGCAGCAACTTTCCAAAACAATGGGAAGATAAGAAGCCCTTCCAGGCAGATAACAGCCCATCCAGCTGTGACCCCAGTGATGGCCTGGAGAGGCTTTCCAGGGCGTTTTCCCAATGACCTCGGCATTCAGTGGGACCTTCACTGCTGTGAGCAAACAGGCTCCTCCACCCAAACACCCTGTTCCATAAAACCCTGGGATGGTTTGGGTTGGGATGAACCTCACAGACCAGCTGGTTCCACCTTCCTGCCCAGGTTCCTCCAAAGCTCCATCCCACCTGGCCAAGCTTTCCCCACTGGAGCTCTCCAGCATCCCAGGAACACTCCAAGCCCTGTCCCACCACACTCTGCTCACCTTTTTCCCCTCGTTCCAGACTTTGTGGCTGGGATGGTGACCAGGACATTGTCAGGTGTTGATGATGAAATCCTCTCCACGAGGTGTTGTCTCTGTTCCAGAACTGCTGAGATTTTGTGTCTGAAGGTTTTGGTGAGAGCAACTCAGCAACCCTTCAGTCCTTTCCTGTTTCCTTGGATTCTGATGTAAATAAAAACCTCTGCCAATAAAATCCCCAACACCTGGTGCACGGTCTCTCATGGTAAATAATCCAGAACTGGAATAACAAATGCAAACAACGTGCGCAGTGCTTGTCCCATCAAAAGGGATCTTCTCGAGCCTCTAAACCCAGCCAGGAGCTTCCAACTCTGGTTCTTCCAGAACTGCTTATTTTCCAGAAACACCCACAATATCTGGGAGAAGATGGACCAGAAAACCTCCCACCACCCCAACCCTGCCATGGAGAGCAAACCATCACAGAAACGGGTGGTTTTGGTCAGGAAATCAGAGTTAAATTCCTTTTTGGGGAAGAAAAAAGTGCAATCCCACACTCGGTGCCTATGTTGCTTTTCCTTGGGAGAGTTAACAGAAAAGAGAGATGGAAAACTGGCCCAGGTGTAGCTAGGACAAAAGAGGTTGAGTCAAGGGATGTTGAGTCAAGCCAACAGGAGACTCGTGGTGGTCACAAATCCCCAGAGCCCTTGGATTCCTCCTGACACCTCCCAGATCCCGGGGGAATCTCCCGAGCCGCCAGGGCAGGTACGACCCATCCCGCCCACCTCGAAGCAGCGAGGTCAGCCCAGCATTCTCAGGATATCCAGGTCCCCAGGCTTGGAAAGAAGAAAACTTTTGTTTCCTACAAAGGCTCGAAGCGGGTTCAGAGCGAGACCGGATGCGCTGCCTGGCAGTGCCACCTCCTGGCTTTGTGCTGCCGTAAAGGTGGAATGAGAAAAGCCAAGAACACCCCGGAAAATGATTCAGGATCACACAGCACTGAGATTTCCAACCCTGGAGTGAAGTAAAAAGCAATTAAAGGAAAATAAAAGATGTGGATGAAGGTTATGAGTTTATTTCTACAAACCATCCCTCTAATGTAGATACAGAAAATAAAGCAGTTTGTTGTAACCTGACCTGACTATAAATTGAATCACTCCCTTCCAGAGCAAATCCTCAAACCAAATCCTCACCTTCCAGCGGTGTTTTGGGACAGCAATGTCCAAACACACCATGGATGGACAGCTGGACATACTCTCTCTGCTCCCAAAACTGGAAATATTCACCCAAACCTCCCAAAATGACACCATCCTCCTGGCTCTTTCACAAGTTCCTTTCCTAGATTTACCCTTTTCCCCCCACTCAGAGGGTGGTGGCTCCATGGCCACTCTCCATGAGCAGCCACCCAGCTCTCCTGGCAAACCCCTGGGATAAGCAGCTCTAACACAAAGAGGATTTTCCCTGCAGTTGTGAGAACCTTTCCCAGTTACCTCCTGGTAGGAAGCAAGCAGAAGGTTCTCTAGGTCTCTGGTGTTTTCCAACAACTCCTTATCAAACGATCCCGGGGAAATATTTTCTCCATGGAGTTTACAGAAAGCTGGAACAAACCCAAGATTCCCATGTTGGGTTGTTTTTTTGTTTTTTTTTTTTATTCTGTCACCATGCTAACAAAATGTTTCCGGTTATTTGCGTCTCCAAAGTTAAAAGAGTCAACATGTAAATATTTAGAACTGCTTGTCCCAGAATTGTCCCGCCTGGGCATGAGGGATATCAGTGGCTCACAGGCTCTTTTCAAGGATCATTTTCCAGGAGAAAAGCTTCAATAGAGAAACATCCATTAATTATTAATTTTAAATAGGGAAAGAATTTCCATAGGGATGTAAATCCTGCCTATTCACCTGGGGAGATCTAAATTACATATATCCAACTAGAGGGAAATATAAATCCCATCTATCCACCCCAAGGGGGTTATAAATCCCATCTATGCAACCCGAGGGGGATACAAATCCCATGTATCCACACAGAGTGGGATATGAGCCTCATATATCCCCCTTGAGCAGCTCAGATTTTAGGGATTGTGCTATTCCCCAGATGTGTGAACCTGCCTCCCCTCCCTGATGCGTTGGCAGCGCTGCCGTCGCACAAATTAACCAAAAATAACACAAATACGCAAAAGCCGCAGTACCCTATGGTGAGTGAGACCCCGGAGCCCACTCGTGACACCGGCTGTGTGAGGGGATGTGCCAAACCCCGCAGGGTCCCGTCCGCACAGGACCGGGAGTGCGAACCGTCCCGAGGCCCCCCGCGGAACACGGAGCTCCGGGGGCGGCCCCTCGGGCAGACCCTTCCCGACGCCGCGACCCCCGCCCGCCCCAAACCCGTGGCCGCCGGCCCGCCCCCTCAGAGCCGCGGCCCCCTCAGAACCTCGGCCCCGAGCTCGGTGCGGCCCCCTCAGAACCGCGACCCCCGACCACCGCCCACCCCTCAGAGCCGCGACCCCCTCAGAGTCGGGGCCCCGATCCCCGCCCACACCAGAGCCGCGGGCCCCGCCCCGGCCCCGCCCCCTTAGGGCCGGCCCCAGCCCCGCCCCTCCCGCTCAGGGCGCGCGCACCCGCCGGCCCCCGCGCGCGAGCACAAACCCCGCCCCCGCGCGTCCTGACGGGCAGCGCGCTCGACCAATAGCGCGGCGTCCCCCGCGCCAATGGCGGCGCGGCGCTGCGAGAGCCCCGCCCCGGGGCGGGGCGTGGCCGACGGGGGGCGCCATGCGCCGTGTCATGGAGGCGCAGTGTGCGGGCGGCCATTGACGGTGCCGGAGCTGCTGCGGAGCGGCGCGGCCGGGGCGGCCCCGGCGACCCCCGACCCACTCCCGGCGCGCTCCCGGCGCCCGCCGCAGCCGCAGCGACCCTCGCGGCCGCTCTCGGCCACCCTCCCTCGCCAGTGCGGAACCGCGGGAGGGGGGGCAATGGAGATGAAGAAGCGCATCAACCTGGAGTTGCGGAACCGGGCCCCCGAGAAGGTGAGGGGCGGCGGGGCCGGTGGGGCGCGCTCCCCCCGCCCCGTGGGGCCGTCGCTGCCGCCTCGGGCCGCGCAGGCCCGGCGGCACCGCTGCCGAATCTGGGTCAGCCGTGGCGCAGGGCCCGGCGGGGCGCGGGCGGCGCTTCCGGCGCGGCCCCGGGACCCGCGGCCCCCCCTCATTCTCCCTCCACCTCCTCTCTCGGGGTGCCCCGAAGTTCCCGGGGGGCGCGGCGGCCTCGGCTTCCCCCGACGTTAATCCGCCGCTTCCCCCGGCCGCAGTAAACAGGTCACGGCGGCGGCCCCGTCCGCGGCCCGTCGCTCATCCCGGCGCCTTTAATTAGTATAATTAACGTTCTTTCCCGCGCCCGCCGCCCCGTGGGGGGTCCCCATACCCGTCCCGCTTCCCCCTCCCCGCGCTTCCAACTTTCTGTTTCTTAGGAAAGAGCAAAAAAATATAAAAATATTAAAAAAAAAAAAGAAGCCCCGAGCCGCTGGCGAGGCGGGAGCGCACGTGCGCGGCGGGCCCCGCGCTGCCCCCGCCGCCTCCCGGGGCTCCCGAGCATCGCTCCCCGCTTGGCCCCAAGGAAAATCCCCGCCCGGTTCGCCCCAGGAGTAAAGTCCTGAGACTTTCGCTTTCCCTGACCCGGCGCACGTGGGGTTTTTGGGGGGAAAAAGCTGCCCGAAAGTGTTGGTTTAACACATCCAGCCGTGTTTGCGGGTGGCAGGTACTCGGAGAGGCCTCGTCGCGCTGCCAGGTGGGGATGAAGCTGGGAACCTCCCTCTCCTCCCGGCAGCTTGGCTTAAAATTTGGTGTCTGTATGGAATAATGGGCGTCTTTTAATGAAAAATTAAGTAATAGTGGGAAGCTGGCCTCGCGGTGCTAGGCGTCGGCAGCACTCCCAAAATTTTGTTAGTGTGCAGGGAAAAGAAGTCACCTTGTGCCTGTCCTTTGCCAAGTGGATGTTCCACTCTAGATAAAATAATTTAAAATTAATTGGGTGCTTCTTGTGGTTGCTTCTACAAGTACGCGACCTGTATTGATTATTGAGTGGCTTGGGCACAAGGAAATTATTTATTTGGGGCTTCATTAACCTCTGGGAACCTCTGGGAAAATAATCTGGAGTCAGAAGGTTTTAGGTTCAGAGAGAAACTCGCTTTATGAGTTTGGTTATGCACAGTTAAGCGATGAGACCTTAGAAGTCAGCAGTTGGTTGGCTGCAGTGCTTCTGTGGGGAGCTGTGCGATGGAGTTTTGGGGTCAGGTGGCCGTTTTTGCAAAGTTTAATGCATGCATAGAGAACAGGAAATTACTGCATAATTTTTTAAATTAGGTGAATGTTGGCGATTTCAGGGCAGAAATCTGCTCTGATTTTAAATGAAACCCCAACCCTACAGGCACTGCCCTGTCCCTGGGGTGGGTTTCAGGTGAATTTGCTGCTGTGACACCCACGTGTGCCTGGCTGGCCTGATTGCAGGTGACAGAGTTGGTGCTCGATAACTGCCGCTCCAGCAACGGGGAGATCGAAGGGCTCAATGACTCATTTAAGGAGCTCCAGTTTCTCAGCATGGCCAACGTTGAGCTGACATCCCTGGCCAAGCTGCCCACGTTGAGCAAGCTCAGGAAGGTGGGTACCTTTGGGCTGGCAGAGCCATGGTTGCACCTTTCAGCGCTCAGGGTTGGACTCCTGTGGTGCTGAAAGTGCTTTGTGGGCGTCTAAAATGTATTTTTAAGAACTGAAATTTATTTGGGTGTTTCCAGTTAATTATGGTGAGCTGGGTTTGGGTTTTGGTCAGTGATCTTGGGGCAGTAACTGCTTGGATGTTGTGAAGGTCCAGCTATGCATTGGTGGGAGGCTCTTGGGTCACTCAATGAACTCCAGTCCTGGTAACTTAAAGCTGAGGTGCCCAAACCCATGAGATTTAAGGAGCAGTTTATAATTCTCAATTTAAAGGAACTTTTTGACAGCTAAAGCTTGTTACCTTGAGTGAATCTTCAAAAGTGGTTGCATTCTTAAAGGGAGAACAATTAACAATGATGCAGCTGATTCTGAGGCTGAAAATCTATTTGTTAATTCCTTTTTTTTTTTCCTGTCCAATAGCTGGAGTTGAGCGACAATGTCATTTCTGGAGGCCTGGAGGTCCTTGCAGAGAGATGTCCTAATCTCACATATCTAAATCTAAGTGGCAACAAAATCAAAGATCTTGGCACTGTGGAAGCTCTTGTGAGTATGAAATAGGAGGGGCTCTGGGGAGATGTAAAAAATACTATTTTTTATCAAGAACGCTTAATATTTTTGCAATGGATTGATGAAATGTCGTGGTTGATACACTCAATGCCATGGTTATAGGACAGCATGTGGAACCCCACTGCTGAAAAATGGGATGGGATGTCCCAAATCAGAGATGGTTGGGCTTGTTTTGTCTTTGAAGAAAAAGGTGTGTGATGCTGATTCCTCTGGGCTTGTTGGTTAAGGTGTGTTTGTCTGCTGAGTTTTCATTAAACTGTGAAGTGACTCAGACACAGGTGTGATACAGGCAGGAGTGGGGCAGAGGAGGGAGCTGCCAGTGGTGATCCATTCACCCATTTTTCTGGATGATTGGGGTTTTATCACCAAAACCCTCTAATTTTATGGATTCCCACAGGGTTTCTGCCCAAAACTGGGCTCTGCACACATAACCCAGCCCCCAAGGTTGGGAGTTATTCCACACAAGTGCCTTTGGTGGGGATTTGGCTGCTGCCAGCAACTTGGACTGAACTTAGAGGGAGAAAAATTCTGACTAGAAATGAGATGAGGATAAAGTAAATTCTGTTCTTCTTGGGTTGTCACCCTGCTGTATCTGGGAGCACCACGGGGAAAAAAAAACCAAATATTTTCATTTATTTTCAGCAAAATCTGAAGAATTTGAAGAGTCTTGACCTGTTCAACTGTGAGATTACAAACCTTGAGGACTACAGGGACAGCATCTTTGAGCTGCTCCAGCAGATCACATACCTGGATGGGTTTGATCAGGAGGACAACGAGGCACCAGACTCAGAAGATGATGATGATGGTAACTTCCTGAAACAAACTGGGAGCAGGAGTGGGATACTGGAATAAAGATCTCCCTGTAGTTCAGGGCTTTCCTGAGCACACAAGTGCAGTTCTGCTCGTGCTCCTGAAGAGCAGAGTCCAGAGTGTGTTTGGTATTAATAAATAATAACAAAAACAGGTTCCAGTCCTGCAGAAGCCACCTGGGCTTAAGGAAATTGGACTAAAGATACTTTTGCAAAGACACAAATATTTTTCTTGCCAGCAGTAAAGCTCTTTGTGCCACTGAGTGATACAGAGCAAGGGGATGTGCACACTGTTTTGAATAAAAAAAATCAGAATTTTACAGGGTTTTGTAATGGTTTCAGGCTCCTGCTTCAGTATAATACAAATTTTAGTTCCAAAAGCACACCTAGTTCCTTTTGGTCCCAGCTTGGTTGCAGTCCTTAAGGAGGCTGTTAGGGCTGGCAGGATTTTGTATTTGTAGCTGCTTCAGACATCAAAAGTTTTGCCTGAAGCTTGTGATAAAAAAACACTGGGAGTCTTTCTTAGAGAAAAAATGAAAAAATTGAACTTGGTTACAATCATGGTCGTTTCCCATGTGTTGCCTGGATTTAGAAAAAAATAAAAATCCCCAAATCCTTCAGGAGAAAAACTATGAGGGCCAACCCAGCCTGGTATACTCAGAGAGGAGAGAATGGAGCTGAACTTCTGGTCTTGTATCTATGTTCTTCACTGCAGAGGGGGATGAAGATGATGATGATGATGAGAATGAAGCTGGGCCTCCAGGAGAATATGAAGAAGAAGATGATGAAGATGATGGAGCTTCAGATTTGGGTGAAGGTGAAGAGGAGGAGGAAGTTGGTCTTTCATACCTGATGAAAGAAGAAATTCAGGTAAAGTTTGTAAATGCTGCCAAGTGCAGGAAGCAAAGAGAAGCTCCTGTGGGGTTCTGTGGTTACAGAAAACAGTTCTGGTACAGTTCCCAGAGAACAGAAAACAGGCACCTTTCAGGAGGTGATGAGTAGAGTTCTTGTAGCTATAAACTGATCACACAAATTACAGGACAGCAGTGAAGCCCTGGGTCCTGCTCAGGTCCTCCCCTCCTACAGGGTCTCCACAGGGGTGGGGTTTGTGCCCCAAAGCAGCCCCCCCATTTGGGATTGAAGGGGATTTGGGATCCTGTGCCCAGCCACTGCTGGTTCTTTGATAAGAGTTTGCTTCCTGCCAGGGAGTTCATGTGGAGTGGGTTTAATTCCAGTATTCCAAGGGCCACCATCAGAGGTTTGTTTCCCCATTTTGACTTGTCACACTCCCCTGTGTACAAAATTCCACCGAGCAGAGGGATATAAAAACAAGACTTGGGTTTGTTGAATTCTCTGGAGCTGATTGTTAATTCATTTACATTCCTCATCTATCAGCTTTAGAACAAGACAAAAAAAACTAACACAAAAACTCACTTGTTTTCACAAAGTTATGCACCTTTTCCTCCAGGCCCTTACTGTGGGTTCAAAGGCAATCTAGAGCTGCTGGCATCTCTCTCACAGTTAATTTTTCAATAACTTTGAGCTGGCCTAAGGAAGAGTGGGGAAAATCAAAGAAATGAACCTCTGGGGCTGACTGATGCCCTGGTGGG
This sequence comes from Tangara arthus, assembly GCA_035584835.1. NCBI lineage: Eukaryota > Metazoa > Chordata > Aves > Passeriformes > Thraupidae > Tangara > Tangara arthus. The sequence goes on along the minus strand of JAWMQZ010000103.1, from coordinate 5,767,260 downwards.
GAAATTGCAGGGAATTCCTGGATTTCTACTTGGGATCATTGTGGAAACAAGACTTCAATAAACAGAAATTGTAAAAACATCTCCCAATTTTTGTACAGGATGAAGAGGATGATGATGACTACGTTGAAGGAGGTGATGAGGAGGAAGAAGGTAAGTGCTCAAGGATTGAAGTTGTGACTGAAATAATCAATTCTCTATAATTGTCTTTGTGGGTTTGGGGCATGCACGCTGACACAAAAAACCAAGTAAAAGTGAGGAAGAAACAACAGTTTTCTGAAAGGAAAGGCACTGTCTGCTGTGCAGTTGGAAATTGTTCTTTGATGTGGAGAGGAGTGGGGCTCTGCTGTGCATCTTGTTATTTACATATATTGGAAATATCCCTCAAGTGCACCAGAGTCTCCTCTGGCAGCCAGGAGCAGTTGGAGCTTTCCCTTTATCCAGCTTCTCCATAAGCAATTCTGGGACAAAGTTCTGTTTGCAAGAAGTGGCTTACTGCAGTATTTTTTAATAAGTTTTTTCATAAAAAATTCCACATCTTTGTAAAGACAAATCCCAAAATTTCTCCCCAGCTGAACTCCCATCTCCTCCCCACGCTGGGCTCAGTGGAGCAGGTTTGGGAGCTGGATTTTCCACTTGCAAAACCAGTATTTCTGAAGGAGCAATGTGAATTCTTCACTTAGTACAAATCCTGGAGTCAGGATGGGCCACTGGCCAGGGAGTGGCTGCTGGGGAATGAATGGACTGGCTGGGGCAGCATTGCACTGCGGGCTCCCACCAGCAGAGAGCACAGCACACCACCCAAATCAGCCCTTGGGCACTGAAAAACCAGGGATATTCCACAGCACGGCACCCAAATCAGCCCTTGGGCACAGAAAAACCAGGGATGTTTTGCAGGATCCTGGCTGGGATGTTCTGTCCCTTTGGCACAGAAATCCCAGGGATGTTCTGGACCTTGGCCACAGAAATCCCAGGGATGTTCTGGTCCTTGGCCACAGAAATCCCAGGGATGTTCTGCAGGATCCTGGGCTGGGATGTTCCACAGCACAGCACCCAAATCCAGCCTTTGGCCACAGAAATCCCAGGGATGTTCTGGACCTTGGCCACAGAAATCCCAGGGATGTTCTGCAGGATCCTGGGCTGGAATCTTCTGGCCCTTGGCCACAGAAATCCCAGGGATGTTGTGCAGGATCCTGGGCTGGAATGTTCCATCAGGAACACACCTGCACCCCACACACACTCCCCATTCCCTTCCCCTTCTGTTCTCTGTGGGCAGAGCATAATGAGCTGTGTGTGTCTCTCTCTCCTTAGCAGAGGGTGTCCGAGGGGAGAAGAGGAAACGAGAGCCCGAGGATGAAGGCGAGGAAGAAGAGGATTAATTTGCAGGACCAGATTCTCCAGTTGAGAAAGACGCAATAGTGATTATGCAGCTCTGTATGTCCATGTACCATAGATGTCCTGACAGAAATCCTATGTTAACTTTTTATAGCAGAAGTGTGGTTTTACTATTCCTGCCCCTTTTATCATTCCAGATAAGCTCTGATAGCCCATAGGGAACCTTCTGTAGAGAACAATTTTCAACCCTATAATCACTGAAGCCATTGGCAAATTTCCCCCACCAGACTTTTCTTTGGAGCTCTTTGATTTCGTACAATCTTGCTGTGTTGGTCATTGTTAGCCCCGAATCCAACCCCATGTCCCATGGGTTTAATACTGGGAGTTTTCATTCAGGATTTTAAAGTTTTTATGCTTAAAAAGCTGAACTGAAAAGTGCTCTACAGTGAATTCCCCACTCTTTCTTAAATCAGTTGACTCTAGGCCAAGTTTTCCATGGATTCAACTGGAAACCCCCAACTAGATGACACCCATGTTTCAGTTTTTTTTAAAAGGTGACTCCTGTGATTTTTTTTTTTAAAGCTCCTCTCTATTTTGGGTATTCCAGGGTAAAGCCTCAGTGGGTTTCAGAAGATGTCTTTGTTTTCCTGCTTGCTCCAATGTTCAGTGTTTGGAGTATTCACTAGATTCCTTCAAGAGTGTATTTTGGCAAACTGAAAGAATTGTGATCCTTACAGGGTTGCAATCCATAAATTTTCCTCCAAGTCCGTTGTCACTGCAGGTATTAACAAAGCAATTAATGTGTAGTTTTAAACCTTTTTGCCAGAAATCTTTGTTAAACTTTCACTCACTTTGCTCTTGCATTGTCATTCTGGGAATTCTGCACCACTCATGGCTATAAAATGTATAAAATAGATGAAATATGCATTTCTGATGCAGAAGTGAACGGGTAACTCCTCCAAGCGTGTTGTTTTCCACCCCCCCAGCTTTTCTAGAACTGTTGAAGGGAAGAATGAACCCAAGTTGGCCCTTCTCTGCACTTCACCTCTTAAACTGTTTAAATCTGGCTGTAAAACACTCAGTTTGTGTGTAACAGTTGGGATATTTGGGGGTTTATATTGAGTGGCTGCAGAGAGAGCATGAGGGATGTGCAGAGAAGCTTTTTATCTAGCAGCCTTTATAATTCCTAATCTACCCCAATGTATCATCCTTTCCTGTTGGAAACAAATTTTCACTTCCAGCATTCCTCCTTCAGGCGTGACCTGGGTTTCACACAGCGTAGTGCTGGTGTCACACTGACTGACATCAGTCTCACATAGGTCCTGAACCAAATATCACACACAGCTTTATTGCAGAGACTTATTTTTGTATCTGTCCTGGCTGCCAGAAACTGGGGAGAGCCTGCAGGTGGGAGGAGGGAGATTCCTGGGTCTAAGAGAGTCAGTCCCTCATCACCTGGTTCCCTGTGGGATGTCCCTTAGGAATTTCAGTGTGACCTCCAGCTCTTGGGTGGAGTTTAGATCATGCAGGGTTGAAGTTCTGCAAAGCCCCACTCACTCCCTGTGTGTGTGGTTTTATTTCCCCCCTAACTAGAGCCTTAACTCTGGGTTTCTCCTGAACCTTCCCAGCCTCAAAGCAGAGTCTGGTGGTACACTGGGGAACAACTGACTCCTCAGGCTTTGTGCTTTTTAAAGGATATCACTAAAGACACTAGAAAAGCTGTGGTGAAACTTCCTTTGCAGCCACAACCAAGTCCTGTGTTTGTGATGAGTCCTGGCTGGGTCAGTGCATGGTTGTCATGTCCTGAAGGCTCTGAGCAAGGCACTCACTCCGTGCTCAGCTTTGAGAGAAAAAGTGTTTTTTCCCATCCTTTTGCTTCTTGTCCTTAGATTGAAACTTGTTATTTATAAGTGTGTACATTAGAGCACCTCCATGTCAGGGTTTTACTTAACTGTCTGTTACTGATGCAGATAAAATTAGTTTTAAATGGAAGAAAGAAAAAAAAAAAAAAAGAGTCTATTTTGATGGATTAAAATAATGTGGGTAGTGGGCTTGTTTGGATAAGCAAGACCAGAGCTCTGAGGGGTGACAGCCTTTCCCTAGGCCAGACTTCCCACTTCCCAAACAGCCACAGTTCCACCACGTGGAACCTGAGCCCCTCACGAACCCAAGAATCTGTCCCAGTGTCACCATCCCCGGTCCTGTGTCCTCCGCTCGGCATGCAGCAACAGCGTTTTTTAACGAGGAATTCAGAGCCTCCAGATAACTTTTGAAACTTTTTTGCTTGGTGGGTGGTCTTTTCATGCAAATACGTCAGGGTGGGTTTTATATTTTGTAGAGGTTTTGTCCTATTTTAATGCTCTTTGTATGGCAGTCTGTATATAGTGTGGTTTGGTTCCTTCTCCGACTCTTTCCTGAAACTTTGGAGTAACTGATTTTGTGCAACTGTGTTTTGAATAAAGCCATGACAGTGTTAAATTAAAGACAACAGCCCTGCAGCACTCTTCTGGTAACTTTTAGTTGTAACAAAACATGTTTCCTCCCCATGTGTGCTGTAAATTTTAAATTAAAAAGTTTTCAAACCGAATTATTTCAAATAAATCGAGACTATTGTATTGGATTACTTCTCGGGGTATGTCCACCTGTGGGAAGGAATGAAGTAAGGGAATTTTCTTTCTGGTTGTGGAAATCTGCAGAATGGTGTGTGTTTCTGGAGATGGAACTCGGACTTGTACTTGAATCCTTGGTAACATTGGAACATTTGAGGAAGGATGTTCTGGAAAACCTGAATGGTTCCCTGAGTGTTTCCAGGTGAGTTTAACACAGATGTCATAGACATCAGAGTCTGGGTGAGTCCTGAGATTTGCTTTTCACAGGTCCTGCCTTGTGCCCAGCAGCCTGAGCCATGTCTGGTGCTGAAATATTCCTCACACAAGAACAATGTTTAAAAAAAACCCTGCTGCTCCTCCCGAGCTAGAGAAGGCATTGTTTTATCTTGGGATTAGTCCAGCATTCCTGGCAAAAATCCCTTGGATGCACTTGAGAAAGCCCTTGGCAAACAGGCTTTTCTGCTGCTGGATGAGCAATTAGGCAAAAAATGGGTGGTGACTTTCTGGGATATTTTATTTAGTTTTAAAGGGTGGAGAAGAATTGCTGTTCCAGCTGAAGCCCCATGTCTCTACCCTCTGCACCCATTTCCCACTGGATCTGGGGCCAAACAGAACCTAAGTTTTGGGATGACTTTAAATAAATTAAATCCATCTTTTGGGGCTGCAGGTGGGTGAAATAAAACCAGGCTGTCACGCAGTACTTTGATGGCAAAGGACGAAGCTCCAGTGGTGTGTGGGCACATCTTCAAAGCGAGGAAAAACCTGCTGTGTGGCTGCTGGGTTCCTCACCTCCTCACGATGAGGAACTTGCTCTCCCTGCCCCAACCTCTGCTTTACACAGCTCACTTGCTGCCACAATCCCAGGCACCTGTCGCACCTGGTGTCTTCAGGTGGAATTGGGCAGGGACCGAGGGATGTGGCCGCCACCCGCGGTCCAGCAGCGCCCTAGCCCTGCACAGCCCCCCCGCCCTCCATTTTGTTGCAGCGAGGGGAAGACGTGCCGGAGGGCGGCTTCCTCCATCCTGCTCCTTCCTCCTCCTCCTTCTCCTCCCGGGGCTTTTGTCCTGTTGTGCCCCTTCTCGCTCCCTCCCCAGCCCTTATCTCCCCCTCCCAGTGGTGCTGCTTTCCCTCCTTTTCCTTCCTCAGGGCTCGGGGTGCCATTCCCCCAGCCCGGACACCCTCCTGAGGGGGCGCGCGGGCCCCCGAGCGCGGGAAACCGCGACCCACGGGGCTCCCCGGCTGCGGTCGGCAGGGGCCGAGCCGCGACCCCGCCGCTGATTGGCTGAGATTTGCCGCAGTTCCGCCCCTCCGCCTTCCCGCCACCCGCGCGCGCGCGGCGCCCCGCCCACGGCCCCTCAGGCCCCTCACGGCGGCGGTGAGGGAGAATCTGCCCCTAAAGTCTCATTTTCACTCCCAAAACAGCTTCTGCTCCCACCCGAAATGCCCTATTTCCACCCCAAAGCCTTCAGGAGAGGCTTTTCCCCTCAGGTTGTGTGAACTTTATTGCGGTGATTGAAAACAACGCGGTTCAGAGGCCAAGCGGAGAAAAAAACCCGAAAATACAAATCGTGATCCTGAAGGTGGCTGTCAACGTCGCGTGAGGAAGGGTAAATTCAGCCAGGATTTGGTACAAATGCATAGGGTGAAAATAGGAAGAAATTCCTCATAAAATTCTTCAGGTTGCTTGGTTAAGCCCGGTAGCAGGGGAATTCCAAAGTGTGTGTTTTCAAGCAGCTCCTGCTGCCATGTAGTTCTTAATGTCCCCCAAATTGCTCCTGCTTTCGCAGGGGAATGTGGCATTTGCAAGTTCCAAGGCAAATCTCCTTCTTATTCAATTACATCCCTACATCCCATTGCCCATTTCCAGGTTAATTCAACCCAGCCACAGTACTGAAGGGATTTGGGGTTATTTTTGTGACCAAGGTGCCTGGGTCAGGGGAGTGGTCTGGGGCTCCCACAGATCAGACTTCCACAAAAGAAAGGGTTTTTTTGGTATGAAATGTGGCCAAGAATTCCTAGAACTATCTCTTGCCACTCCTGCACTTTCCATAATGACCAGTTAGCCTTTTTGCCCCTTTATTCTCCCTCAAATTAAATTAAATTTAAAAACCTCATGCTGCCAAGGATATAAACCCCAAGGATCTCTCAATGCCTAACCCGCAGGCAGCTCACTTTCAGCTTTACTCATCTATATTTTTATGTGAGAATGGGGAAGCCAACATTCTCGTGGAATCCCATGAATTCAGGAATTTGGCCTTGGAGAAAACTGTAAAATCCTTTGAACTGCTTGATGTAGTAATGAGAAATCTCAGAATGAAAACTGCCCCATTTTCCAGCAAACAGAGCTGTTGTTGATTTTGGCAGCAGAGCTGCTGTATGCTAAAAATACACCAGTTTCACTGGTCATACCCATTGCAAAGGTCTGAAGCAAAGAACAAGATCTGAATTTATGAGGTAAAAACCGATGCTTGAATTATTTTTATCCATTTCTGAGCCTCTCAGTTGTGCCAGGGGTTGCTCTGTCACGTTAGATGTGCACACTTGTATTCTCCATTTGCTCATTGATCACTGGCACAAATGGAAAGTCAGGAATGCAGCTCCCCCGGGGTACCAAAACCCATGGGATGGGATAGAAAGAGTCAGGGACAGCAGCTGCTTGAAGCAGGACATGGAAAAATGTCCCTCTGCAGAGCCTGGGGCTGGGAAATTCCTGTTGGGGAACACTCCTCTGGTTTTAAACTTTAAAATTACAGTTCATAGTATGCTTGGTTTCTGCTTTGAGTGTGTTTCGTTAAAAAAAATAATAAAAAATGACCCCCAAAAATAGCCAAGGAAACTCCTTCCTATTGCTTCTAATTTAATTGGCACAAATGAGGGAGAATCCAAAAATAAATGTTTGGCCACAACAGCAAACCAGCAGAAAACCACAGGACACATTAAAACTAGGAACTCCTGGCACTGAGAAAAGAATCCTGTTCTAGGAACAAAATAACCCTAGAGTGTGGGTTCATGTTGGAAAAGGAGCTGATCTCTCCTATGTGAATGTAACGTGTTCACACAGGGTGTTTGAGGGGCATTTCCTTCTAGTCTAGTGTTAATTTAAATAAAATAATCTGGTGCTGACTGAGGAGCAGCCAGCCAGAGCTCCCCAGCATTGCTTTGGTGAAGCACTGATATCTTCTGGCCATTTGTGAGGGGCTGGGTCACATCCTTGTCCCTGGGAATGTTGAGGACATGCAGGAATCGTGTTTAATCAGGAATCTGAGGCTGGAAGGGAGCTCCTGGCTAATGGTGAATTGAAGCTAAGGCATCCCTGCAGGAGGTGCCTCTCTGCACTCATTTCAGAATCACATCTGTGTCTCTCAGCTTCATCACCATGATGAGTCATAATTATTCTGCTTTAAAGTGTGTGCTGTGGTGTTTCTTCTACGCCCCGTGTGTTTTGAGTGAGCTCCCATGTCACAGCAAAACCCAGTTGGAGTGAATGGGGTAATTTGTGTTCCTGGAAACCAGGAACATCTTCAGTCTGTTCTTTCATCAGCATCACTGTCAGGGGATCCACACCAAAAGCTGGAGGATCAGCCTTGGGAATTCAAGTCTTGCCCTGTTTTGTGTAAGTCAGGAATGTATTTAAGGATGTAATTGAGTGCTGGCTTTTTAATGCCAAACACTGGCTGTGCTCACACCCACCCCATACTCCTGCTGCAGTCATGCAGCTCCAAAAGCTTCTGCTGTTCAGTTCTGGGTTTGAGGTGTGCTTTGAAGTGCAGACTTGTGGAGATGAGAATGTTTTCTCTGATGATCTGCTGAGGGCTATTTCCATCTCAGTCATGCAGAGCTGGGGGGGTGGAAGGCTGCTTGTTGGTGGAATCTCTTACATTAACATACTACACAAATTAATGAGGTTATTCCTGAGAGAGCCCTTTATTTCCCACAATCATCAGAGTTCCTCCTCATTCACATCCCTGCACAGACCACATCACTCTGCAAGCAACAGGAGGAATAGAAGGAGGAGGAATATTCACCTCTCTCTGCTCTGAGGTTCTGGAGGCTTCAATTGCTGCAGAATTTCTATAAGAATTTAAGCATTCTCACTACAAAGAAAACTCCCAGATCAAAAAGTATTTCCTAGAACAAAGTGAGGAATCCCAGAGAAAACAGGAACAATCAAATGCCCACAAACTAGTTAAATTTGGGAATTCTCATGTGCATCCCAATGCAAGTTTTTGAAGTGCTTTAGTAAACTTCCCAAATCACTCTTTCTCCAACACACGTGGATTTCTAAAAATGTGCTTCCAGTGTGAATCAAACAGGTCTGGACCAAAGTTAGGTCTGCCTGGTTGGGGTGGCATTCGGGTTTGCTGTTCTTGGATGTGTTTTCCTGTCAATCTGTGCTCCTCCTTCCCACGAGGGAAGGGAAATACTTCAATAATTGCAGTTCCACGGTTGGCTGCTCCGTAGGAACGCATTCCCGGATCCTCCCGGTGCGCTCGGGATTGCAGGAGCCCTGGAGCGGGAGAACGAGCACTAGAGGGCACAGCGCGACCAGCAACGAGGGGGAGGCAGAGCGCGGCTGTCTCTGAGCTGCCTTCCCCCCCTGAGAGCCCAAGTGACTCCTTAAAATGACATCTTTGAGAAGGTGCTGGGAGGCAAAGCCCTGCAGAAGTTGTGGTGCACTGGCATTATCAAGAACATGCAGGTAGAAGAGTGGAAAGAATTTTGTTTAGCACAGGAAGGAGTCAAGACAGAAAATACAGAAAATCCGTGGTTGGAATTGACTAAACTTGGTGGGTTTGTGCTGTTCTTTGCACTGGGTGCCGTGGAAGTTTGGTGATGACAAACTTTCCTGATTCATTTCTGATCCCTCTTGCTGCCTCCCAAGAAACCAAGATTTCCCAATATGATTTGATTTCTAGAAACCTGGAAGGAAAAATGCCAGGAGGAGTAGCTCTTCCATTTCCTTCTGATTTCATTTCCCTACATCTCCAGTAACAGAAATAATTTTATAAGTGATATAAAACATTTCCAGAAATCATAAAGCCCTCAGGATCCTCTGCCCAAACAAACTCCTTCCTTCCCTCTCTGTGTTTCAGCGAGGCTGCTCAAGCAGCCTCATTGTTTGGATAATTCAGGGTGCCAGATGGCTGTAAATATGTTCACAATCCTCCTTACCCTGCTCCCTCCTCCCTGGCACCCTCACTGCTCTACCCAGTACTGAGCACCTGGTCTGTTCCCATTTGGAGTCTCCCTTCTCCCCTCTGGAGCTAAATTGGCACTGCTGCTTTGTATTTTCCCTTGAAATGAAAATCTTAGGGAATGTTTTGTGCCAGGGAATATTGAAAATTTCCTTCACTGTCACTTGTGCTATCAGTTAATTGAAAAGGTGGCATCAGCTTCCTTCCTGCAGGAATTCTGTCCCTGACACAGGAGGGTGCAGCTCACCTGCTGGGAACTGCAAGGGAGGAGCAGCTTCTTCCTATTTTGAGCACTTGCTCACCCTTGGCATGGGGTGAGGGCACACAGAACAGGGTGATTCATCCCAAATCATGCCCCAAGGACCTGGCAGAGCATTTGAGCAACCAGCCCTGTTCTTCCTGCCTCCCAGGCTCTGGATTCATTGTTACACTCTGATCCTGTTATTCCATAACTCAGGAGGGCCCAAATCCTGGGGGCTGAGCCCCCGAGATAACTTTTCTGTGTAATGAAACATTCCCAAACTGCTGGGCAGTAAGAAAATGACAGGAAAGTGTTTCAGTAGCACTGTAAAAAGGGAAGTTGGTTTTAAAACATCTGAAAATGCAGGCAGTGACGTTTTGGGAAGCGAGGAAGAACTGAGGTCACGAGCTGCCTGAGGAACGCTGCAGCAGCAGCACAGACTCAGCTCACGGGAAGGATGAGCTGTGCCCGTGAAGAAACAAAAATTCAGCCAGATTTGTCTGTGGTTTTGCTCTCATTGATGAGCTGGTGGGTGAACTCTTCCCTGGAAGGCAGGAGGGAGCAGATGGCAGCAAGCAAATATCTGACTTGAGCAAGGAGAGAGAAATGGATTTTCCAAAGGATCTATTTGACATACAGAGGACACATGTTATTTTTATGAGCCAGGCGTCTGATTTATTGAACTTTACCAGTGTGTGTCCTACCAGGAGACCTAAGCTGAGTGACCCTGTGACCTATAAAGGACAGGAGAGGCAGGAGGAATTCTGAGCAGGCTTTTCCAGGAGCTGTCAGTGTTCTGAATGCCACCTCACGATTTCTGGGAAGCATGACTCCCAGCTAGCTCTGCAGAAAGGTAGACAGTGCTCAGATTAAATATAGCAGCAAGTGGGCTGGGAGGAGAAACACTGGGCTGCACAGAGAGGGAGGCTACTCTGGAGAAAGCCAGGAGTGTCTGATGGTGCAGCACAAACCACAGAGGCCCTGGCAAGTGGAGCTGGGCCTGGGGGCAGTTAATGGAGTGCAGGAGAGCCCTGGGCAGTGCCAGGGACAGGCTGGGTGCGCACAGATTGATCCCTTGCTCTCAACTTTTCTTCATCCTCTTCCGTCCTCCCACCTCCCACAAGCCCCATCCAGCCTGGCCTTGGACATTTCCAGGGATCCACAGCTTCTCTGGGCACCCTGTGCCAGGGCCTCCTCACCCTCCCAGGGAACAATTCCTTCCCAAAATCCCATCTAAACCTCTCTTTCAGTTTAAAGTCATTCATGACTCAGCTCATTTGTTGAGAGTCCTTTAAATAATGATGTCCACATCTCCACTGGCTCATTGCAGTCTGTGCCAGACCTTTGCCTGCTGTCCAGTATCAGCCTGTGAGGCACAGATTCCTCCAGCTCTGAATGGTTCCCTCTGTGCTTCTGTCCTACATGTATGGGCTCTTTATTCCAACCCTCAGCCCCAGGGCAGGGGTTTGGAAGGAGAAATCACCATTTCAGTGCAGAACTCCCAAACCACTGGTGTCAGGAGGGGGCTGAGCTCTGCCCTTTGAACTCTGGCTGGTCTGGCCTCTCCCAAGCATTCCCAAATGTTAAAAAAGATTTTTAAAATCCTCTCTTGCCTCTCTGAGCTGGGTTGATTTGTATCAAAACAGAGCAATAAATTTTTAAACACATTACAAATTAAGGAAGTGGAAGAATCACTGTAGTTTTCAGTCCCTCAGGACATTTTATAGATTCAAACAAATCAACAGAGTGTGAAAGCAGAGATTTGATATTCCTGGGCCAGGCTCAGGAAACACTTCCAACAGGAAGGAATTCACCTTTTCTGTGGTGTCACTTTACCAGGTGTTGTGTCAAACCAGCCCCTCTGGCCACTCAGGGAGAGGAGTGTGGGAATCTCTGAGCCTGATGAGGAACTCTGACAGCTCAAATTTGATTTAGGGAAAAAAAAATCCAAGGCACTGTTCTGTGTATTTCAAAGAATTCCTTTCTAAAGAGAGGGAAGATGCACAAATTTCCACATGTGCTTATTCCAGGGATACATTTTGCACACAGGTATATCTGGCATACAAAACCACTGAATTTTCCCCTTTTCTTTCTTTTTTTTTAGGGAAGTGGGTCTGTTCTTGCTGAGCTTTAATTTGAAAACCCAGTTGGAACTTGTTAAGTCAATAATTATTCTTGTAAATGTGGGTCAAACTATTTTATGTCTCTTCCTCTCTAGGGACTTGAAAGAAGATTTAATCCTGCAGCACTCCAAGGTAGGAAGCACCACATTTCCCATTTTATTTCAAAAGTCCAAACTGATTGTCCCATGGGGGTAAAAGCTGATGAGGGACAGGGTCAGGGTGTGAGTGAGTGGCATTTCTGGAGCTCCAGGTGTTCACCTACAGCTGCTGACACAGATGTCTAGGAAAGAATGCTCCCAGCTCTGATAACATACCAGAGTGCCTTGGGATCCCATGGAATTTATTATATTTATTTATTATTTATTTATTATTATAAGGGTATGCTGAATTATTATTCAGTTGGGATATTGGAGGGTCTGTAGCTTCCCACCTTCCACCTCTGGACACAAATCCTAGTTTCTCTTTTGAAAGCATTTGCCTTATTGCAGAATAACAAAATAAACAACCATTTCTGCAGTTTTCTCCATCAGTAACTCCAAGAAATCCTTCTGCACAGCAGGATAAATTGTATTTATCCACCCCCTCCTCAGCCTGAGAGCCCTCTGCCATGAGTTCAGTGCTCCTGCTCCACTTGGGAGTTAGGGGCTTTTTCCAAGGTTGGAAGCTGCTGGAAAAACTGAACTTTTTGCACCCCAATTTTATTGCTGTGAACTGCTTTGTTAGGTGCAATTCCAGCCTGCAGAATAGCCCACTGCTACTGGAACAACATGAACCCATTTCTGCTCTACACCCGAGTTTTGCCACCCATCAGCAGCGTGAAAGTTTCCTCCAAGTGTAAATTCTATTTAAAGCCACCAAAAGCCTCTTAATCAGTTCCTCCTGCTTTCCTGAGGCCTCTCAGCACTGCAGAGACACTGCAGCTGCTCCTTTTGTCCCCAGAGCTGCACTGGGTGAAACTCGGGGCAGCCATGGGGCTGATCTGTGGGGCTGCACCCCAAAATGTGCTCCATGAGCAGGAACTCTCTGAGGTGGGCTCAGCTCTGTCTGAGCTTGTGGAGGTTTGCTGGGTTTTCAGCCCTCTCCTCCAAGGGTGTTGGGTGCTTCATAGAATAATTTAAGTGTTTCATAGAATAATTTAATTACACAATGTTTGGGACTTGGGAGGGACTTTACCTCTCATCCAGGTCCACACCTGCCATGGGTAGGGACACCTTCACTATCCCAGGCTGCTCCAAGCCCTGTCCAGCCTGCCCTTGGACACTCCCAGACTGCTCCAAGCCCTGTCCAGCCTGCCCTTGGACATTCCCAGCGACAGAGCCACCCCAGCTTCTCTGTGCACGCTGTTCCAGGGCTTCCCCACCCTCCCAGGGAGGAATTCCTTCCCAAGAATTCCATCCTAAGGTGTCTCTCTGTTAATTCCCTTAGAAAGGCAGAGGATGGAGGAAAAGAGGGAGGGAGGGAAGAGGGAGGGAGAAGGGGGTTTGCTTAAAGCTTGTGAAGCAGTGAGGGAGAAAATAATCCAAAAAAGGCGCTTAGGCTGGGATGGTGGGTGGGCTCCTGAGCGCCGCGTGCAGCCGGGGATCCTCGGCCCGCGGTCCTTATTTGGCTGCGAGCGGGAGCACTCCGGGGATTGGCTGTGCTGGGAAGCAGGCAGGGAGTGCAGGAGCCGAGTGCCAGCTGACGAGCACAGCACACGTTTGCCCACTCCTCAGCATGTGTTGAGCAAATTGCAGCTATTTTTATAGGAGACGCTTTGCCTACATCTTAAGAATCCAGTCCCAATCCCGTCTCCCTGGAGTGTAATGGGAAATCCCCTTCCCAGCCCCCTTTTTTCCCCCGTTCGTGTTTTCAAGGCACAGTTGGGCAGAACCCAGAATTCTTGGCCATTATCAGGCTTCAGACTTGTCTGCTGTGCACTGCCCGGCCAGGGCACTCTGTATTCCTGTAACGATCCAATGTTTTGTCTCCAGACCCTACATAATTGCCACAGTGGACAATTTCTGGGCACGGCAGACGGCTGCTGCACTGCTGGGCCAGCACGGCCCCTTTGTGCAGTGTTATTCCCGCATGGATAGAGCCACCGGCCAGGGGGCGATGCACAAAGCCACCTCTGTGCTGCCCTTGGCTTTGCAGCTCCCCGGGGCTCCCTGCTCCGTGCCAGCGGCTTTGGGAGGGCAGGAGGCAGCAGGGAAATAGACGGGGAAAAAAGCGAGGGGTGAGCAGAGAGGCAAAATCCCCAAAATTGCCTGTAAGAGCTTCAGGGTCTCCCTGGGGAGAGCAGGGCAGGGCTGCTCAGGTGTGCACCAGCTCCTTTCAGCTCTTCCCACAGTGTGTGCTGGCTCTTCCAGAGGTCTCTGCATGGCAATGAGCATTCCAAGATCCAAGGAGAGTTGCTGGCGTGAGACTGGCACTACCTGGATGCAGGACACAAGGGAGGTTCAGTGGTTCTCTGCAAAAAACTTTTTGAAGCAATCCAGTTCATCAACGTGAAAAGTTATCCCTGGAAGTATCACTGGAGTCTGGTTAACCCAAACTCATTGAGAAAGGTTTGGGGTTTGGTTTTATTTTTTCTTTAATTTAGAAAAATCTTGTCATCACAGGCAGGAAAGAGAAAACACTAACCACGACCAGGAAGTAACTCTGTGGGTTTAATATTTTTGTGGACTATTTGCCATGTAGGTAACAGAATTAGGTTTCCTTTTAAAAAACAAGGAACAGTTGGATGTTACCAGGAGTGAACTTGTGAGCTACAGCCATGTCCTGCTGGTGGGTGGGAAAGCTGAGCCAGCCTGTGAGCTGATGATCTGAGCTCTGCTCTGGGCTCAGCTTTCCTTCCAGCAGGGCTGATTCACATCTTGGGCAGCCCAAGCAGAGCCTGCTGCTGTCTGACTATGACACCTGAGAGAGCAAAGCAAACCTACCAAAACTGCCATTGGCTTGTGGTGTCTGGCTCCCACACACACCCCCTGACTTTTCAGCTCAAAGAAAAGGTTAAAAAAAAAAAGAGAAATTAGAATGGAAAAGCCTAAACCCCTCCCAGCTGCCTGTGTGGGCTGTCAAATCCAAGGCTTTGATCCTGTGGTTGCACAGAAGGGAAGACACATCACTGCTGCCTCCCACTGCTCGGGGCCAAGGGGGTCTGTGAAGCATTCAGGATCAGGGTGGATATGGATTGTGTCACTGCTGCCCTTCTGGAGGGCTCTGTGTGCACCCCAAAAGAACAGCCAGCCCCAAGTTTTCCAGGAGATTGTGCCAGCACAGAGCTCTGAGAACTGCACCCAGCAAATGCCTCAATGATCAGAACTTCCCACATCTTCAGGAGAGTTCCTGGGTAATGGGGACTTCAAGCAGTGGTGGGGATGGACACCTTTTTTGACCTTTTAATGTCATTTATTTCTGAGAGGGAACAGGGCAAATGTCCTGGTGAAAGAGAGTTTGGGGCACAGCCCAGACATGAGAGCAGCAATGCCAGGGCTCATCCAGCTCCACCCCACAGGATGCTCCAGGCAGATATGGGCAGTTCCAGGAACCAGAACTTGCTCCTGTCCTTGGAGCATGACAGGAGCTGCAGTGCAAAGGGAGCTCTTACAAAGGAGGTATAAACTGCAACTGATTTATTGGAACACTGGGTTGATTTCATCAGGGGATGCGATGGAGGAAAGGAAGGGTCCAAGCTTTGAGAAGCAAATTTGGGTGAGACCAGGCACCTTTTCACTCTTTTGAACACTGTAAATAATAATAATAATTAAAAAAAAAGACCAGATGGCCGCCCTTCCCAGTCCCTCCCTCCCATCCCAAGGCTTGCCTTCACATCATGCTCTTCCTAAACTGCGACTGTGAGCTCTGTTTGGGCTTCGAGTCTGACTGCTGCAGCTCAAACTGTTTGTACAGGTCCCTCAGCTCTTTGATCTCCTGCAGCACCCTCTTGGCTTGGCTCCAGGTGGAGGAAGCCTCCCCCAGCAGCCTCTCAGATTCCTGCAGGATCCTTTCAGAGTCCGACTTGGAAGAAGATGATGAGGAAGAAGAGGTGGTGGTGATGGTGGTGCTGGTGTTGGAGTCCTTGGTCTTTTTCTTGCCTTCCCCGTAGCCCTTCACCTCTGTCAGCAGTTCCTGAGTTTTTTCCAGTTTCAGTGCAACCAGTTCCTGTATCCGGGTCAGCTGCTCTGGCTCTGCCGAGGCAAACTGAGCCTCCAGCCCCTTCCTCAGCACTGCCCGATGTGTGGAAGAGTCCCGTCGAGACAGGATTTCTTCCATGGAGGCACATTTATTCTTTTCTGAGTGTGAGAGCTTTTTGGGGACCTGCGGTGTGTACATGGTCCCTTTGTCAAAGGAGTCATTGCGCTGCCCGGCTCTGTCCCACGGGGTCGCCTCCTGTCGGGGGAGGCTCCCTGTCCGCCCTTTCTCCGATGATTTGGTGTTCTCCGAGTCCGAGCGGCGCCGCCCCGCGGTCAGGTGTGCCACGGATTTGTCCAGATCCACCCGGAAACTCTCCTCGCAGGTGCCGTGATCCTCCGGAGAGGCGTCTTCCTCTTGGATCAGGTCGAGGGTCAGCATTCCGTCAGAGGTTGAGGTAGATGCCTGGAGGAGCAGAAAGCAGAGCTGAGTTGGCACCAGAATGGTTGTCCCTAATTCCAGGGGTGTCTGCACTGCAGGGAGGGAGGGGGAATGCTCCCTCACTCAGGGACAGAGCCCAGGGGTGGATTTACAGTGCAGTGGTCCACGAGAACAGAGGATGAGAGCTGACCCAGAGCTGTCCTTATAGCAACTCTCAGCTCAGGATGGAGCCAACAACTCCACTTACAAATGGAACAATTTCAGGGGAATTTGACCCAAGCAGGTGTCTGGGATTGGTTGTACCTACCAACAACTCCACTTACAAATGGAACACTTCCAGGGGAATTTCACCCAAGCTGATGACCCTGAGCTGTCCTCATGGCAACTCTCAGTTCAGGATGGAGCTCCCAACAACTCCACTTACAAATGGAACGCTTCCAGGGGAATTTCACCTGAGCTGTCCTCATGGCAACTCTCAGTTCAGGATGGAGCTCCAACAACTCCACTTACAAATGGAACGTTTCCAGGGGAATTTGACCCAAGCAGGTGTCTGGGATTGGTTGTACCTACCACAGCCATGAGGTGACCCCGCGTGGGAGGGCGCCGGGAGTGCTGGATCTTGGCTCTGTCACGTGTTGGGTGGGCAAGGAAACTGTCCTCTTCCACGGTGACCTGCAGGGTGACACAGGCTGTGAGCAGGGAACAGGAGCCATTCCCAGCTCCTGGAGCTGTAAGAGAAGAGGCTGGCAGGGAATGGGGTGTGCAGTCCAGCTTTGGAAGTGACCCAGTGTTTCTCCCCTCTGTGCTGTGATGGGATCACATCTGCTCGAGTCATTCCTGACAACTGAACCTGTTTGCAAAGATTCCTGTGACAGGCTGTCCTGGAATCCATCTCTCCTTAATGTTTGCTGTGCTGCCTCCTGCTCTAAAACCTCTCCCATAGTCTGACCTTGGTTTTCCTTCACTTCAGGCTCTGTGCTGCTCTCCAGGAGATCAAAGAGCCTCCTGGCAGTGCCATGGTGCTGTAGGAAGCTGAGTGTGAATGGGAGATCTGAGACAGGTCTGAGCTGAGGAAGGGTTGCCATGAAACATTAATGTGAGAGTCAGCCCTGGAGCGAGGGCACAGCTTGTTCCAGGCAGGTTCTCCTTCCCACGGAAGGAAACTGTGTGGGAATGCTCACCCTGACCTGCCTCTGCCAGCCCACCTGGTGCTCTGAGTACACCCTGAGTCCCCAGGAGGAGGCTGAACTGGAGCTGCCCTGTTATTTTTCCTGGCAGAAGCTGCTTTGTGTAACTGGGACTTTCACACTCCCCTTGAGAAGGGGGATGAGCTCTGCTGGAGACACTTTGTGTGGATGTATCCCCAAGACAGGACTGTTCCCAGGAGTCTCAGACCTTCACCCAGGCTGAGTCAGGATCAATCCCACTCACCTCGTCCAAGATCCGGTTTTTAGCACGTGTGATTGCAGAGTTGAGGGCGTTAATCCAGGACTCTTTCTCTTCTGGACTCACAGCCAGGAAGATCAGATTTGGTGCCTACAAAAGAAGGAAGTCAGGTCAGCGCTGGAACTCACACAGAGACAAGCCCTGGTCAGTGTGAAGCCTTCACAGAGAAGGCAAAGCAGAGCTGAGCCTCCAGCCCTGATTTTCCCACACAGCAAACCCACATCCCTCCCTTCCCTGCATCCCCCAGGACCATCCACATCCCTGCCCACCCCTGGAGCCACCTCTTGGGCTGGCTGCATCTGGGCAAGCCCCACATACCGTGTTTCCAGGCTGCCTGGAGTGGGCAAGGGTAAATTTACTGTGGTTCTTTTTGCTTCTGCTTTTGGACTTCCTGAGCTCTTCACATTTCTCATAGTCACTCAGATCAAACATTTCCTGTATGTTTTTTTCATCTTTTACCTGCAAAACAGCAAGAAAATTAGAGCTTTGCACATGTCAGACAGAGATTCTGCTGCTCCAGGCAGCAGGATTTCAACATGAGGGTTTTGACTTGTCTCTTCTGGAAGGAGGGGCCATATTTAGAAGGATAGCAAGAAAATCACACTTTGCCAGGTTAATTCCTGCCTCTTCTACCCCCAGAGGGCAGAGGCTGCCGGGCTCAGTGTCCTTTAAAGAGTCCTTTTGAGTGACCACTTTACAAGATCTCCCATTTTCCAGGTCTGTTCCCCAACACTCTGCACTGTCACAGTGTGACAGGGACATGGGATGGATCAGTGTCACAGCAGCTCAGATGAAAGGTGGAGCTTGCACAGGGTCACTGAGGCTGCAGCTCAGGGATCTAGGGGCACACAGGAGTCTGGATGCTGACCCCTGACAGTGCCATCCCTCAGGGACACTTGGAGCAAAGGGGATGTGGCAAAGCTGTCTGTACCCTTCCTCTTCATTGCTCTCCCTCAATCCCACTCCTAGAGCAGGGAAGCTCTGCTCTTCCATGGTAAACACAAGGAATTAGGGTTTGCATGTCCGTTACAGACACTGCAGCAGGCTCAAATCTACATCCATCTGCTTAATCCCACTCCAGCCAGTCATCCCAGGCTGCCTCAGTGGTGCAGGGTGTGTAACTCGGGTGCTGGGAAGGCAGATGGTGCTGAGGTCTGAGCCCTTGGATTTCCTGAAGGGACTCCACCCCATTTCATACATTTCCTCCACAGTTTTGGGAAGCACTGAAGGAACTCCCTATGATTCTTCCATAGAATTTAATCAAAGAGGGTGACTAAGCCAGCTTCCTAACCAGGGGCATGGATAAACTGACCATCTGGCCCTGCCTGATGACAACAGCTCCCCTCTATCCTTCATCCTGACTGTGTCCCCAGGATCCACAGGACAATCACCGGCACTGCCATCCCGGAGCTGGTTCCTGCTTGTGACACATCCCCTGTGTCTGGGTGTGATAACAGAGACTGTCTGGCTGCACATCCTCCCCATGCTGCTAATCTGCTTTGATCTCTTCCCACTCCCATCCTCCAATCCACCTCTTTCCAAGAATCTCAGCTGAATTCTGCCCGACTCATTTGCAGCAGGAAAAGCTGATCCCCCTCCCAGCCCCCAGCTGTGCTCTGTGGCTGTGAGCAGAGCCTCAGCTCCAGATGTTTGTTCATGTGGGTCACTGGGGCTTCCCCAGCCCTCCCCTTCCTCCTCAGAGCTCACACAGCTGGAACTCAACCTCCTGCCTGCAGGAGCATCCCCAGGAGGCTGCAGGACAGAGCGGTGGCT
Source organism: Tangara arthus (assembly GCA_035584835.1). Taxonomy (NCBI): domain Eukaryota; kingdom Metazoa; phylum Chordata; class Aves; order Passeriformes; family Thraupidae; genus Tangara; species Tangara arthus. The sequence continues at coordinate 5,747,987 of JAWMQZ010000103.1, read as the reverse complement.
TTGGTTCAGACAAACACCCTGCAGGTGCAGCTCATCCTTTGAATGACACCAGGGCTCTGACACTGCACTGGGACACGCTGAGGGGATCCTGCTCCTGTGTGTGACCCCTTATAAAATGCTTAAAACTGGGAATAAACAACATCCACAGTGGGATTCCTGGGGGAAGAGGGTCAGCAGCAGCTTGGGCTGTGGTGGCACAGGAATCCCAGGGGGCACAGGAAGAACAGTGGGTGTCTCACTCATGTAACAGAGCATCCAGTGTGCAGAGAGAGAAACTGGACAAGGAAAGTGAAAGGCAACTCCAGAGGCACTTGGAAACCTGGACAAGGAAGGTGAAAGGCAACTCCAGACGCACTTGCCAGCTCTTTTGTCCTTTGTGGGAGGCTCCTGAGGCCAAAAGGAGGGAGGTGGTGGCATGAGAGGCAGCTCAGAGCAGCCTCAGAGGTAGGAGAGGCTGAGGACAGTCGTGCAGCCCATTCTCTGTGAGAACAGGACAAAAGCAGCCCCTGAGGAGCCATGTGGGCAACAAAGCTGAAATCCCAGTCACTGTGTCAGTCACAGGGGGGTGACAAACCTGCAGGGTGTCACCTCCTCTATGTTCTCAGTGAGATAGGGGCCATCCAAATCAAACCTTCCAGGCTTCTCCAAAGAGGATTTGGCTGGATGTGTGCAGTACCCAGGAGGAGGAAGCAGCCTCTGCTATCAGCTCTCAGTAGGAAGGGGTGAAGCAAGAGGTTGGTGGTTGATTTTGGCAAAACCATTCCCTGCTGGGAGGTTTCCAGCAGGTCTTTCCTTCCCCACAGCTGCCAAGGGTTTAAGAATTGAGGGATCTCAGAGCCTCACCAGCAGGTGGGTTCTGCTCTCTGTGCCCTGTGGGGAGCTCAGGATTGGAAGGATTAAGGTGAATCAATCCCAGCAGGTGCTGCCCTGGCTGTCTGAGCTGGCATTGCTGAGTTGTACCCATTTGAGACAGGCAAAACCACCTTGCCCTGCAGTTCCACCTGCCTCCTACCTGTGGCCAGGTGAGGGAAGGGAAACTGAGGCATGGAAAAGGAATCAGAAGCATCCTCCATCCCTAGAGCAGGGAACATTTCTGTGCAGCCATGAGATCACACACCCCTGGCAGCTGCCCCTGCCTGTGCCAAGGCTGACAGTGCTGACTCTGCTGGGATCCAAGGAGGGAGCTGCATTCCTTGCACTCCTTCCCCCGCAGCTGCTGCCTGCCCAGGCTGGCCCCAGGGGCACCCAGCACTCCCTGGGCCCTGAGATGTGGGCATGTAATGGGTCAGGACACCAACCATGGCACCCAAATCCCTTCTCCAGAGGGTCACAGCTGTTTGTGCTTCCAAAGGGCTGCTCCAGGCTCGTGGCAGTGCACTGGCAGCAGGAGGGTCTCTGGCCTGGGTTAATTAACCACCCTTGGGTCTCTCACTGATGAGAGTTTAAATTTCCTCATCAAGCTATGACCTGCAGTGACTCCAAACCTCCTGGACCCGGCTCAGGGCTGTGTTTTGTGGCCAAACCATGCACAGGTGCTCAGTCACACCAGTCTGGGATTTTTGGTGATGATTTGAGCAGTTTGAGCTGCAATGGGACACAGAAAAATGAGGAAGGTACAAAAAAAAATCACAAGACACCCATGGGACACTTGTGGGGGGTGGGTCAAGTGTGGCTCAGGATGTAACCAGAAACCTCCAGACTCTCTGTACAGCCAAATACCCAAACATGGGCAATTTTGGGACAGACAGTTCCCCTTGTAGGGTACAAGCAAAGTTTCAGTTCCTCCAGCTGAGCAGCTCTACTTCAGCAGGGGATTGAGGCTCCTGCAGACGTGGCTGCAGCCAGGCTGTCACTGGGAGAGGGATGCACACTGGGACTGTCCAGTCCTTGTCACAGCCAGGACACTGCCCTTAGCTGATCAGGGGATGGTGACAGCTTCAATCCCTTCTCCAAAGAGTCACCACCAAGGCTACACAGGTCCCCCAGAATCACTGAATTATGGTTTTGGAGGGACAGGGACACCTTGCACTAGCCCACATTGCTCCAAGCCCCATCCAGCCTGGCCTTGGACACTTCCAGGGATGGAGCAGCCTGTGCCAGGGAGGAGTTTATTCCCAAAATCCCTTTGTGCTGTGTTCAGCAGCACTCACCGAGGGCAAACACCCCACGGAGCATTAGAGAACCGAGTATGCAAACACACCCCCAGCCCCAGCGGCACCTCCTCGAGTGCTCTCGTGCTAATTGAGCCGATGCCTTTGGTAGCAAACAGACGAAAGCTCGAGAGAAGCGTTTCCTCACCCCCTCGCAGCCGGGCTCGGCTGTCTGGCAGCCCCCGGCTTCCTGCGAGGAAGTGCCGAGCCCGGCTGGGTCAGCTCGGCCGCTGCTCCCCGGCACAGGCGGGGACAAAGCTGGGCCAGGAACAGGGAACAATTCCCAGAAATGTGCCGGGGGGAGGGAGCAAGGGGAAAGAATGCAAGAGTGAGTTAAGAAGGTGGTGGCGGTGTGCTCAGCAGACCTTGGCTCGCTGCAGCTCATCTCTACAGAGCTGGGGTTGGCTGATGACCAAACGCTGAATAACCAAGGATTTTGGTGTGAGTTCACGGAGTTCAGCAGCCGTGAGGGAGCGGAGTGAGCACGGCCAGAGCCTCAAGCTCCCATTTCAGGAGGTGTCAGACAAGTCCCAGAGCTTTCAAAGGGCAGCACTCAAACACCTTGTTAGCATTTTCCGTCAGCTGGGCTGAAAAACTAAATTTCTTCTCCTTACAGACTCGGCTCTGCCAGGGAGAAGCCCAGGCTCCTATCAGGCATTCCCAAATTCTCCTGACAAAATGGAATAATCAGGGCTGGTCTCTGACCTGCAAGCCCAGGTCTGTCCTAGAAAAGCACCCAGATTCCCAGGAGGAATCAGTGTGGATATTGCTGGGATTTTGTAAGTCTGAATTTTGGAAATCTCCCCATTCCAGACCTCAGCCCGTGCTCAGCTCTGAGCAGTTCATCAACACCTGCCCCTAGCCAAGGGGGATCTACTTCCCAAGGGATCCTGATATGGAACACAATTCCCTGTCCCCATGTGCTCTGGGGAGATGGGATATTCACTGCCCTGCTTCCCAGATGGAGAAATTCAGGCAAAAGTAAATAAATGTCTGGTTTGAATTCATTTAACAGAGCTGGGGAGCTTCCAGGAGCCTTGGGATTTAACTCTTTCTGCTCTGAGATGGTGGGGAGGGCTGGGAATGTGGCTTCACCTGCAGAAGCACCTCTGGAGCATGAGATGAGCTGCCAGGAAACAGCAAAGCCTGGAGCCACATATTGGCCTTCCCTGGGGCCCAGGAGGGCTCCTGGCTTTGCTAAGTTGGCATCAAACCCTGCAGCACCTTCTGAGACGCCCCAGGAACCCCTGGGACTCCCCACAATGAAACCCCCAGGATGCCAGAGCCCCTGCCACAGGCACAGAGTGACCTCAGGGCACAGCAGCAGCACATTGTCACCTCCATGGCTAGCACAGAGTGACTTCAGGGCACACCAGCAGCACATTGTCACCTCCATGGCCAGCACAGAGTCACCTTAGCACACTCCAGCAGCAGATGTCATCTCTGCTGGCCACACATTCTTCCATATAAAGCCTCAGCAGAGGCTGCTGCAGGTTATTTATGGTCCCTCACACACATGGGGCTGCCTCAACCTCAAAACCTGTGAGGTTTTCCCTCTGTGAAACACAAACAAGAGCTTCTTGTTCAGAGCAGGCTCTGCATGGCCCCTCCAGCCTCATCCCTGTCTTGGACTCACAGCACACCTGGATTTGATCTGGAGCTACCTGGACATCTATTGGCTTTTCTGTGTTTCCCTCTGGCTCTGGAGCAGCCAGGAGGTTGATGGGAGCAAGCTCTGGAATGCCAGCAAGCAGCTCAGCACCACTTGGGCATTCAATCCACTTTTTAAAGCCATTTCTCTGTTGTAACTAGCCCTGACCCTCCGCCTGTGCCACATCCATAGCTCAGCTAGCCCTAAATCAAATTATCCCTTCCTCTCTCCAGGTGGAGCCAGGCCAGGCATCCAACTACCAGGAAATTACCTCCATGGAGGGGGGAAACCCAGAGGGACCAGGATTTTATCCCAAATTCCCTGAGTTGGAGCAACCCCCCTGCCTGCTGTGGGCACCACTCTGCCCAGTGCAGCTCTGGGATGTCAGAGAGGATGGGAAGGAGGAAGGCTCTGGCCTGGGGACTTCTCCCTGATGGATTTATGGAGACAAAAAGCACGGGGGGGGGGGCGTGCAAGGACAGCCAGGTGCTGCCTCTGCCTGACAGTCACATCCGATTACCTCCAATGTCAACAGCACGTTAAACCCCAAAGCCCAGCAAGGAGACCAGGGGCAGGGCACGTGTTACACCAGGATGTCGATCCGGGCTGAAATTTCATGAAAAACCCAAGAGATCGACCTGTAAATGGCTCGATTCCAGTCGGGAGAGTGGAGTTATTTCCAAACAGAGAGTGAGCAGCTGGGAACAAGGCAGTGTTGGGCTCAAGGACAGGCACAGAAAGGAAGGAGCCGGCATTGCTGTGAAGAGGTTGGAGGGGCTTAACTCTCGCTAAGTGAATCCCTTCGTGTCTCCACGCTGGGAAAATGTCTCCCAGCAGAGCTGTCTGGAGAATCGCTGTCAGAGCCGACCCCGACCCCGACCCCGGCCGGCGCCAGCCCCGGGGAGAAGAAGAAGCCCCCGAGGAACCCCCTCGGCCCGGCTGGCGCTGGGAAGGGCCGGGGCTGCGCCTTTCATATGCAAAGAGAGGAAGGGGGGATGGGAAAGGAAACTGAAACCGATCCTACCTCCTTCTCCGAGATGTAAAGCTGATCTCCCTTCAGAACCACATAACGGTTTTTCCAGATTTCCCTAAAAATGCCTTTCCCGCAAAATTTCCGCACCCAGCCGACCTTCTCCGGCTGCGCAGGTTGCTGGTTTCCATCCTGGTTCCCCTAACACAAAGCGAGAGGGAAGAAAATGGGGGAAAAAACGCGATTATTCTTGGTTTTACACTCCTTTTCTCCCCCCACCCCACTTCCCTCTTTGCCCAACTTTTGTCTCCCCCTCCCTCCGGCCCCTCTCTCCGCCGACGCCGGGACCGAGTCCTTCCCCGGGGTCACTCCACGGGGATTTTTGTGCGGTAGCAGCATCGGGAGGACGCTGCGAGGAGCGGGCAGGGTTCTCTCCGTGGTTATATAAGCCAGGCCGGCGTCTCTATCGCCTCATCCAACGGGCATTTACCCGTGGAAAGGGGAACAGGAGGGGGATGGGCGGAATTTAAACCAACTGGGGTTTTATATTGCGGTGAAAATGGCATTTTGGAGCTTTTTATCAGCAATTAATCCAAGAGGTGAAATCTATGGGTGGTTTATATCAGAGGTATCTCCGTAGGCAGCGATGGGTGCAGCGCACACACAACACGGCAAAGAGCGAGGGATTGATGGTGCCTCCGGATTTTATCGTTTCCTTGTGTTCTAAGATGAAAACTGCCTGCCTACATCACCCAGTGGCTGAGGCGGCTGCGGGAGGCAGGAGGGGCACAGCAGGGCCTGGAGCAGGGTTTGGGTCTCTTTGGGGGTCTGTGCGCTTTCCGCGGGGGGAGCTGAGGCGAAGCGAAGCGAAGATCCAACCTCCCCCCCCCTCCCCAAAACATCCAGGAGCCTCCCTCACCCTCCCTCCCCCCCGGCCAAGAAGCGATTCTCTACTCACCCTTTTTGCAGAATTATTATTTTTTTTCATCGTTCCTCGGTGCGCTCCGAGGCGATTTTGGGGCGGGGGTCGCAGAGGGGTTCCCGCGACCTCCTGGCACGGGGGAATACCCGGGATCCGCGCTGCCTTCGCCGCGCGTGGCTCAGGGCCCCTCTCCCGTTACACGGAGCCCGGTCCGGTGCTCTGAGCCATCGCCGCCGCCGCGTCCCCCCCCGCCGCCACCATCCCGCAGCTCGGGGGGCTGCGCTGGGCTGCGCCGGGCTCCCGAGCTCCATCTATAGCCGCACGCCCGTGACGTCGGGGTTCGCGGCACGGGGCGAATCGCAGCCCACGAGGGTTTTTCTTCTTTGTCTCTGACTCAAGCGGGGACACTCAAGTGGGGAAGCGGGAGAGGGGCTTGCGGTGCCTCGGATGGTGTTCCCCATCGGGGCATAGCCGCGTTCCCGGCGGTGTCGTGGGTCACAGGGAAACTTTATAGGAGAGCGAAAAGCAGCCGGGTGGTACTGGGAGGGTTTTGCGCCCTAAAGGTGTTTGGAAGTGGGAAAAAATCCCTCTGGGAGATTTCCTGGGGAGGGGTCGCTTCCAGCACGGAGGGTCTGACAGCCAGGATTTAGTTGGATTCAGAGCGTGGCTTCCAAAAATGAGGAGACACTCAGTGTCCTAAAAAATGCCCTTATTTGGCTTATTTAGTCTGTCTCTTTCATGTCCTGCAAGGAACAGATTGATCCATCGTCCATCAGGGGATCAGCTTTCCAATGACAGCGTCCATCCCGTCCCTGGACATCCCCCACCCCTGATTTCAAGTTGTAGTTTCACCCCAGTACTCTGGAATTAATGCACCCAGAGTCCTAGGGATGTACTTGGAGTATTTCCAGAGCTCCTGTGAGTGTTTGTATCCCATTCTGAGCATTGGCATTTTTGCCATGACCTGGGGACTCACTGCATACCTGACAATACCTGGGACAGAGACACAAATCACTCTCTACACCAAATCCAGGGGTTGCCTTTTCCTCCTGTGCCTTTGCAATCCTGAACTCCACGGGCCCAGGACCAGGATTTGCCACCTGTGAGCCTCAGTTTCCCCTTTTACCCCAAAGCTTGGTCCAGGCAGGGCTGGTGGCAGAGGGACAGATGAACCACGCTGGCTGCCCAGAGCCCCCAGTGTATCCCTAGGACATCACACAACCTGCCAGTTTATTTAATGACATTTTCCCTTCCAACTGCACTTGTCCTTCCTCACATCCTGTTTTTGGTGGCCAGGGCCTGCAGAGCACCGGCTGGTGGCCAATAGCAGATGGCACAGAGCTGGTGGCAGTGGGACAGCTCTGCTGTGCCCTTTGCATGCAGGGCCCACGCTCTTCCCAAATGCCCTCTGGTGCCAGGGAAGTTGCCCTGAAGCCACAGCAGGTAACAACACACCTGCACACATCCCTGGGAGCAGGAATTCAGCTGCACTTGGAATCCTCAGGCTGTTCTGCCAGTGAGTCACGCTGTGAAGGATGTGACCAATGATTCAGAGCTGGAAACATCAACAATCTACATGGAAGGAAGGAGATAGGAGGGAACCCATCTCCCATTTCTGTACCAGGAACAGGAGGCTGCACTTCCAGCAGTGAGGCTGCTCCCCAGTGGGACAGGTGACATGGTCAGTGCAGCTTTTCATCCCCAAAAGCCTCTCCAAGGTCTGTTTGTGTCTCTCCCTGTATCCACATGTCCCCTTTGCTACCCCTGGCAGCTGTAGCTGCTCCTTGTGCTGCTCCACAACAAACAGTTGCCAAAATCGCCTCTTCTTGCAGAGCAGATCAGCAAACTCTTGGTTTATTTATGTATTTAACACCCCCCACACAGCATTTTGCCTCTGGATATCAAGTGTGAAGCTGCTGCCTGGAAGTTTTAATTAGGACACATGCTTTTCTGTGGCTCTGACAACAGTTACATCACTGGTGTCTGGGGAAGGGGCTGCTGGAGGAGGGGATGGGGCAGGGGGCTGCCCAGTATCCTCTGACAGCTCCCCTCTCTTGGGGTCTCAGGCTGTCAGACACCTGGGGTACCTGTAAGGGGGAATTCTTACAGCTCTGCCTGTCCCAACAACCCAAAATTCACTAAAAATTTGGTGCCCACCCAGTTCCACCCCTGGCTGTGGGCAGACAACACCCCCAACACAGGCTGTGCCCCCTCCTCCCTTCCCAAAAGAGCTGCCCAGGTCCCCTCCTCCCTGCAGGGCTTTGCTCTCTCCCACATCAACAGGACTTAGTTGTGATGCCAAGATAATTCCCAGGGATTTAGGAGCGCATTTCATTTGATCTGGCTTGTTAATTCCCAATCAAGTGCTGATTAGAGGCCAGGGAGCAGAGCTGGAAACACACTTGCAGGTTCCTTGGTGTGGTCCTGGAGGGGAGCAAAAGCTCCTGTGGAGGCTCAGGCTGTAACTGCACCTTGTGGCCTTGGGAAAGGGAAAGTGGGAATCATCTAGCAGACAGATTTGGCCAAAGTGGGGGATTTAATAGGATTCAACATATACAGACAACAGCAAAGGGCTCCTGTGCCCACCAGCCACACCCCCACAGCTGCTCCCCCTGCCTGGGGCTCCTCATGGGACTCATCCAGTGTGTCCTGTGAAGAGCCAGGAGCTGCAGGGATTCAGGGGCTTTCCCAGGCTCTCCTCAAGGTGACCATGCCAGTCCTGGAGCTGTTTGTGAGGGGACAATGAGGAGCTGCAGTGGAGGCACATCCTCGCTGTTGGGTTAGTGCCAGTTCCAGCGTTCGCTGCCATTCTGGGTGTGGAGGGGAAGCTCCAGCGGCAGGGCAGGAACATCCTGCTCTGCTGTGCTCTGGGAAAGCTCTGAATGTGCAAAAAAACCCCTCATTTCTTCAGGATTCACCGTCTGCTGGACCTTGGTGGGACTTGGGAGCTCTCAGTGCTTCGACCGCGGAATCCTGCGGCTGTGACCTCCTCCAGGAAGCTGCTGGGAAAGCTTCAGGTCAGTGGAACAAGGGCCAGAGGGGCTCATGGCACCCTGATAATCGTCCCAGAGGTGTCCAAGGCCTGAGGGGCTGTGATTGTCCCCAGCACAATCCTCAGACTTGCTGGCATCACCCACCCATGGCTGGGAGCAGCTCCCAAAGGCAGAATGCTCCCAGCTGGAAGGATCCTGCCCGAGGATGGTTCCTCTGGCAATGAGACACCACGGCCATTCCCAGGCTGACTCATCCCTCAGTGTGCTGATCAGGTGATCTCAACAGCAATGCTTCAAAAAATACCCCAAAAGATAAAGAAATACAAACCAAGATATGCCACAAATCCTACAGAAATGAGATTCCCCTAAACTGGGGCTGGAGCAGCTCTTCCTGCTCAGGTTGTGAATCTTGAGGGGTTTGAAAAATAGTAAAACCCTCAAATCTCCTGCAAAACCCTGCAGCAACACCCAGCTCTGAGTGCCATCAGACACAGCTGGGAGGGGGCACAGCCAGGGCACTGCCCACGGTGGCACCAGCTCTGGCACAGGCTCTGGCACCTGGCTTTGTGTTCCAGCCCGAGCTCTCCCTCCTCCAGGTTATTTTTAGGCACTAGAACCAGGCAGAACTGAGCTCTGGCAGGAAATGACTCGTGCTTTTAGGGTCTCTGGTGCTGTGCTGTCTGGAGCAGGTTGTGCCTGTGACCAGTGACACCTCAGGGTCCCTCAGCACGGCCTCTCTGAGCACATTCCCAGTCTGGAGTGACTGAAGGAATGAGCCAAACTCCCACCTACCCTCCAAAAATGAGCTGCACCACAGCACAACCCCCCCACTGCTGAGGCTGCTGCTCCAAGGACCCTGCAGATCCTGCAGGAACAGCTGAGGACCCAGCACAGGCATCTGCAGGAACCTCCACAGCTGCTCCACCCAACCAGGGCCTGCAGATGGAACTCCCAGGAGAAATGAGCCTTGTGCAGTCAGGAGGGTCCCCAGGAGCATCCAGTGCCACCAGTGTGGCTCTAACTGGGTAACTGGGTCAGGCCCCACATCCTGGGATTAGTCCCAGCAGGTTTGTCTCAACCTGCCCAGGATGAGTCAGCCCCAGCACCAGATGTTCCTGGCAACCCTTTTGATCCGATTATTGATCCTTTGTAACCCTTTCTCCTCCAAACCCTGTGGAATTGCTCTGGAATCCCTGAGAGCAGAGCAGATTCTCCATCCTTTGGGCCACCCCTCTGGGCCCACAGATGTTGGTCCCAGTTCCAGTAGGGAGGAGGAACAATGGGAGCAGGATTTAGGTGCTTACACGACTGCTCTGTGCATTAACACCCAAATCCCCTTGTTTCTGGTGACATATCTGCCCTAATCCCACAGGAATCAGCAAGGCCATGGATTATGTGAGGGGTTGGGACACACTAAAACCTGGCTTTCCTTGTATGGATGTGCTGAGATATCCCTGATCCTAGGGCACTGTGCTGGAATCGTGGATAACAGTGGACAGGAGACAGTTTTATTGTCCTTCCATGCTCAGGGAAACCTTATCCAAGAGAAAATGGATCATTTGGGACAGGGCTGTTTCAGAACAGGCCCCTTGCTGTCCTCCCCACGCAGGACCAGGCCACATCCAGCCCTTCCTTTTATTTTCTTTTTTTTTCCCCCCCCACTTCATTCTTTGAAATGCAAATTTGGATACAGAATCCCAGCTTTTCTGTAAATAATTCAGGGACTGCACAGCAGCAGAGCCCAAACCAGCCAGGGTGGCTCCTAGCAGCACCAATCCAAGCAGATCCAATGATGGAGCTGCAGATCCTGAGCTTCAGCAGCAGCTCAGGATTTTCCCACCATCCCACACTGAGCATTGGGAATCTGGAAAGAATTCCTGCTCTCCTGCCTGGCCAGCAGCAAGCTGTGCTGATGGGAAGCAATTCCTACTGTGGCCTGAATTCTTTCCTGGGCCAAAGCGAGTAATTTGGGTTCAGGAAAAGTTATTTGTATTTATAAACCAGGAAAAGTTATTTGTATTTATAAACCAGATATTTCCCACTGGGAATTCCATTCTTACAGGGATCTTTGCCCACCTTCAGCAAAGCAGCTGCAGGTTCATCCAGTGCTGAATTCCCATGTGCTGCTCTGGCTTCCCAGTGTTATAAACTAGAAAAACTCTGTGGAAAACTCTCCTTGCCTGCCCTTGAACTCATGGAAATTCAAATTAAACCTCCAGCTCAAGGATCTGTCCCTGAGCCACCACGAGCAGAGCTGGCTCCAGAGCACTGACACCCATTTGCACATGGGGATCTCCCAGGTATCCCAAATTCCTGCTGTGCCAGCAGTTCCACAGGCAGGCTCTGCAGAGGGGTGGATTTTACCTCCTGGTGTTGTGGATGGTGGTGCCCCCCAGGACGATGCGGACGCCGGGGTTGGAGCGGTTCAGGTTGAACACAGCCAGAGCCTCCTCGTAGGTGGCCCCTCCAATGAGGAACACAATGATGTCCTGAGGTCTGGGATAAAAGCACAAATCATGGAGTGGTTTGGCTTGAAGGGACCTAAAAGCTCTCAGGGACACCCAGCAGAGCTGGTGGATCCAAGCCCTGACAAACCTGGCCTTGGACAATTTCTGGGATGGAGCAGCCACAAATATTGAGTTGGGATCAGACAAAGCCAAGGATAAATCCTGCACCTTGGAGGCAGTGATCCATGATCCTGAGGGTGCCTCATCTAGACCCTCCCTCATCCCTGTGATGTGGAGCTGAAAACAACTCACTAAATTCCCCAAAACCTCTCCTGAACTTTCACTCCAGCAGCACCACCCCGATCCCTGTGGATCCACGTGCCACGTTTAATGCATGATCTGCTGGGGCTGGGAAATCAGGATCGATTCTGGAGTCAGGCAAGGACACAGAGCTGCCTTGGAGCTCCCAGGCTGATCAGGAACTGCCAGGATTTGTGCCTCAGTTCACCTGAGGGGACATTTCCCAGCCAGCAGGGAGATGTGGGATGGTCGAGGGAAGCCAAGCAAGAGGAAGGAGGAAAGGATGGAGCCTTCCTCCATCCCAACACAAACTCAATGTGCTGGGCACATCCTGCTTTCAAGTGAGCTGCTCCTTCCCTCTCCTGTAACCACCCTCCCAATCCCTTGGAAGGACCAACACCAGGGATTTCCTTCTTGGATCACTGCATGGACAGCATGACCTGGAGCAAAGCTGCTCCTGCCTGGCTGGGACACAGGCACAGAGGGAGAATGTTGGCCACTAGATGTCCATGGATCCCCACACCACTTCCACCCTGCCCAAAGAAATGTGGGAAAGCAGGGAAAACTCTCAAAAAAGTGAGATCAGTCATTTCCCAACGTGATCTGTATCAGCACTAAGCACCCAAAGCCTGTCTCCTCAGAGTCTGGGTTAGGTCTGCATGGCCTTCTCCAGCAGGATCCCACTTCCAGTGGGAACAGTTCTGGTTCAGGCAGTCCCCAAACATCACAGAGCCACCTCTGCTGAGTGAGGGCTTCATCCTTCACCTGAGCCACCCATCAGGAATGGCACATCCGAGCCAGGATGAGACACGCCCCAGTCCTGGGAACATTCCTGGGGATACAAGACCTCTACAATCAAGAGATTTCTGCACCAAGCCCCAGCTCTGTTCACCATCAGTCCCACCCTGCTGTGGGGACAGTGTTGGGGACAGCAGGGATGTCCCAGCTGCTGTGTCCCAGTGCAGGCTCTGCCCCAAAGGCCCCACGTACCTGTCCCGGAGTGTGTTGGGGCCCAGGTAGGGATATTGGCTGTCCTTGAGCTTCCCCTTGATGAGCTGGTCCAGGGTTTCTTGGAGCAGGGGCTGGTGCTGGGTGTACACATTCTCAATGCCCTGTGGCCACAGAGAAGCTCTTTAGGAAGTGGCCCAGCAAGGAAGGAGGATCAGCAGGTTCTACCCCTGAATTTAGGATTGAGAAACTCTCCAGCAGCTCACTCCTGTTGTTCTCAGTGCAATCAGGCCCTGAAGCCACTGAGCGCATTCCTGCCAGCCCTGCTCCTCCTCTGGGCTGCAGTTTTGAGTCTGTCCCCGTTTCCCCAAGGAATCTTGGTACCTTCAGGCCTTTGAGGAACTGCTTGGTGATGGCCACGGCGTCCTTGGGGCTGAACAGGTCACTGCCTCGCACCCGCTTCCCTCCATACTCCACCACGGCAGACACCAGCTGTGCAGGGATAGGGCAGAGCCCCATCAGCCTGGCACCCCCTCCAGGCTGTGGTGAGGTGCAGACACCTCATGGGGACAAGGAGCCATGGAGATGATCCCAATGGAACCACACATGGGAGGTGAGGGGGCAGAGCAGCAGCACCCCCACACCCCCCAGCCCACCCCGACCCTCCTGCTTGAGGAGAAGCTTCATCTCCATCTCCATCGCCTGCAGCAGCTCCTCCACACGAGGTGACATCATCCCTCTCCTCCACCTCCTCCCCAGCTGCTCCTGGCACTGCTGCCTGTTCCCTCCCTGCCAGCTCCTCTCCATCCCCAGCCCCTCGCTGCAGCCACTGCCTGGTGCTGCAGGAGCTGGGGAAAGTGGGGGAGGAAAAGAAGAGAGGAAGCACAGCCCAGGCCCATGGAGGTGCCACACTCCCCACCCAGCAAGCTCCTGCCATCCCTTCTTTATTAAATCTTTCATAATATCACAGAATCACAGACTGGTCAGGAGTGGAAGGGACCTCTGGAGTCCAACCCCCATTCACTAATTCCTGGGCTGCAGGATTGGACTTCAACCCCAAACCAGCTGGAGTCATTCTGCCTCATTTCCACTAATTTAGGAAATGGAAATCGAGTCACTTACTTAAAACACCTTTTAAAGCCACACCCACAGGTCCCAGGCGAGCTCAGAGCTCTGTGCAACAACACAGCCTTGGGCTGACCCGGAGCAGGCAGGTTTCACCTCAAACAGCAGAGATTCCCCCATCCTGTGGGACATTGGGGTACCTGCCCCACCCCGGGGTTACCCCATGGTACCTGTCCCACCCCAGGGTTACCTGGTGGTACCTGCCCCACTCCGGGGTTACCCCATGGTACCTGCCCCCCATCCTGTGGGACATTTGGGTACCTGTCCCCCCTCCTGCCCCACCCCAGGGTTACCTGGTGGTACCTGCCCCTGTCCTGCCCCACCCCGGGGTTACCTGGCAGTACCTGCCCCCCCGGGGTTACCCCAGTACCTGCCCCCATCGTGCACCGCCCCCCCCCGGGGTTACCTTGCGGTACCTGCCCCACCTCCTGCCACACCCCGGGGTTACCTGGTGGTACCTGCCCCCATCCTGCCCCACCCCGGGGTTACCCCGGTACCTGCCCCACCCCGCGGTTACCTTGCGGTACCTGTCGCTGCCGCCGCGGCCGCGCAGCTCCTCCAGCAGTGCCGGGAGGCCGCTGCTGGCGTGGCGCTCGTAGCGCAGCGCGTAGAGCATCACCAAGCGCGCCGCGTCCAGCTCCGACAGCCGCGGGCTCTGCAGCAGCCGCCGCACGCTCTGCGGGACACACGGCACTGCTCAGCCTGGGGGACGTGGTGACAGACACCTTCAGCGGTGTCACTGCCTTATCGGTCATTTATCGGTCACTTATCACTTCTCAGACCGGTTTCACCGCCCAGCAACTGCCACGGGCAATGCAGGAGGATGCAGTTGTGGTACAAACCCCACAGCCCGGCTCCTCGGGTGTTTCACAGGAGGATTTACTGGAGTACAAGTTGGTTTTGGGTCTTTCCGTGGGAATTCACAACCCACCTCTGATGGGTCCTGAGCCCCTTGTGGTGCTGCAGGAGGGGGAAGTTGTGCACAGGGACTTAGAGACACCTCCAAGCTCTACCTGGGTGTTTCCAGCTCCACCCCAAAGGTTCCACCACTATACTGGCTGCAAAAAAAACCCCAGGCAATCCCTCCAACTCCATTTCCTTTTTGGAAGGTGCAAGGCAGAGGCATCAAAGTCTCAGCAAAGCTTTGGATGTGAGATGTGGAGGAATAAACTGCACATTTGGAAGCAAAGGAGGGAAGGAGTTAAAGCATGGAAAGAGAGATCCCAGCTACAGGGAAGAGCAGGGATCTGTTATCACTCCTGATCTGCTGCTGGATTCACCACCCTGGCCCAGATGTTTGTTGGCATCTATTTAACTGATTCTGACTAAAAACAGCATAAAATCCTGGCTGTGAGGAGGATCAAGAGGAATTTCACCATTCAAGGTCAGGAATTCACCTGTGAAGGGAGAGCCAGAGCCCCAGGGAGGTTCCTGTGCTGGCAGTGCCAGGAGCAGCAGGAAGCAGAGAACAGAAAACCCATTGTCCATGGGAGGAGCTGGGATTCCAACCCTCCATTCATGCTCTGTGTCAGGGTTAATGAGAGCCCAGGGCAGGAAGAACCCAAATGTCCCAGACTGGGGAGGGGCTAAGGCCACCAGAGATCCAACAATCCCTGAAGTGACATCAGGGGAGAACAATTCCACCCTTATTCCAGGCTCTGGCTGCTGCTTCTTGTCCCGTGGCCTTGCCCTTCTTGCTGCCATTGGGAGCTGCAGCAGGGACAGCCCAGGGTGGGGTGGCTGCAGGGACAAAGATCCCACCCACAGGGGTTTCCATTTACTTCCAAGCTGCTGCAAATCTCCCAGTGGCTCTTCAGGCACACGGCTGGAAGGAAACTGAGGCAGCATTTCTGCTCTAAAACTGCAGAAATGGTGTTTGTGTAGAGCAGGAGCAAGGTGACCCCAGAAACACCAGGATTCACCTGGCACCAGCTCTGTGCTGTGTATATTCCATCAAAAATCACAGCTCACAGCACAGGGAGGGAGCAGACTGGGAATATTTGACTTTTAAACCACAACAACCTGAGCTGGAGACAGTGATACAGCATGAGGACCTCAGAGGCTGCTTCCAGCAAACACATTCCTGGCTGCATTCCCAGTTCCACACTCAGCCATGTAAATCCTGCCAGACACCAGCTATGGAATCCCATCCCTACACTCGCTGCTCCAGAGGGATGGGAGCACATTCCATCTCTGGGGACAGGCCAGTGTTACCCCCTCAGCCCCCACCTGCAGTTCAGAGCCACAGAGGAGGGGGAAAAACTGATCTCAAAGCTGCTGGAGAAGCTTTTCCTCATTTCCCAGTCCCTCTGCTTCCCCAGTGCCATGCAAGGGTCTGTTACGTGTTGGGAATCCCCCTCCACTACTGGAAATCAAGGAATCATTTCTCAGAAGTGAGAATTGAGACTCTCCAACCCTGCTCTGAGCTGCTGTTGAACACCAGCCCAAATCCATCACCACTGACTCTGCCAGACCCTGCTCTGCTCACAGCACAAGGGGCCACACTCAGCTGTCACAGAGCCTCCCTCCAGCTTTTCCAGGCCTCTCTGCCAAAAAAAATCTTGGATTTAAGGGTCTTTCTAGTGGCTTTTCTTAAAAAAATAGGTAAAGACAATTCCATGGATTCCAGCTCTTCTGCCCAGCAAACACATAAGCTCCTGCAGAGCATCTGAGGTTGTTTTATCCTGGTGTCTGCCAGAAACCAACTGGCTGAATATAAAGAAAGAATGTTGGATTGTGGGATGTAAGGACAGGATTTGCAAAGATGCTTCTCAAGCCAGTTATTAACCATGACTCATTCCCATCTTGAGGAGCAATTCCACACGCAGTGTCCCTCCCCACAGGGAGCTCCCACTGCCTCCCAGCATCAAATCCCCCCTCCCAAGGCAGAGATGGGATGAAATCCCCCGATCCAGAGGCAGGATGAGTACCTGGAGGGCACTGGAATGGTCACTCTGGCAGGCCAGCTCCTGCTCCACCTCAGACACCTCCAGCAGGTTCCGCTCAGCCACGAGCCGGGACAGCTCCCCCACCACTGTCACGTGCTTGGACACTGTGCCTGACATCTTCTTGAACTGAGGGTAGTTCTCCACAAAGGCCTGTGAGGGGAAACTGAGGCAGTGGGTGCTTCCAGGGAAAAGCAGGAGAAGGTACAAGATGGGTGCAGCCAGCCATAAATTGTACAAATTCCCAGCAATTCTCTGCAGGTGTGCAGAGGATCAGACCTTGATCCCAGGAGACCACAGGAGATTTCTGGGAGGGATGTGCTTTTTATTTACTCCTAACATTAAAGGGTGGGACACAGCTGGGATGGCCTGTGTCTGTACCTTCATATCTGCTATGGACTCCAGCTTCTGCTGCTCCTTTGGCTTCCTCCTCTGGAAATCCTCCATCAGGTTCTTGATGTTGGTGCCAATCTCGGCGAAGTTCAGGTACATGTTCTGTGTGGAACAAGATGGGAAGCAGAGGGAAACTCATTTGACCAAGGAAGAGCCTTGAGCAGCTGGGAGAAGGTGACTCCATCCCCTAAAACCTGCAGCAGGCTTTGAAACCAAATACAAACACATTTTCTAGGACGTTATCTTACATCAGAGGACACTGCTGACAGTCACAAACGGCACATCCCCACCCTGAGGGGTGCCAAAATCCCCAAAATCATGGGGAGGCTCCTTTCCTGTGGCAAACCCCCAGATGTGGGTGCTGGTGAAGCCCCCCTGGACACCTACATTGGCATAGAACTCATCGTTCTCAGCTGACAGGACGACCTCCCGCAGGTCCTTGCTGATCCCCGGCACCCGGGACAGGTCGATGCGGTTGTTGTTGATGCCCAGCAGCTCGTGGACCATGGCCTGGTACGTCCACTGCCAGGGGAAAGGGAGGCAAAGGGATGACCTTGGTGAGACACAGCACTGGGAAATCAATGGAGTTCAGCTGAAGCCAGCCACAGATGCTGCTGCTACCGCAGGACACGCAGCAGAGTTTGGGAGTGTGTCCCTCAGAGCAGCCAGGGCGTTCTGATGGAAATAAACATCACTGGTAAATAATCAGATGGGGAAACACTGCCCCCCTCCAGGGCCATTCCGGAATCATGGGATGGTTTGGGTTGGAAGGGACACTAAACCCATGGCAGAGACACCTCCCACCAGATCAGGAATTCCTGCAGGAACCTTCAAAAGAGACTGAAGAGGGATGGGGATTAACATTCCTGTTCCATCACCTCTGTCAGCCACCAAACCCCCCAACTTTCTGCCCAGGCAGGGAGAGGTCCCACAGTTCCACTGCAGAATTCCCTACATGCTCCACTGGCAGGAGCATTTCTGCACATCAGGAGTTTCTATTTTTATCCTGAGAAGTCTAAAAATAACCCAGAGAGAACAGTGACAGCTGATCAGAGCCCTGCCATGCCCAACACTCCATTTGCATCCCTGGGAATCTCTTTGGGATAGGAAATCCTGAAACAGCAGATAATGCCTGATGCTGAGCACAATCCTAAACACCACAAACCAGGTGTGGGCAGGGCTGTGACAGCCACACCCCTCTGTGACACAGATGTCACCTCCAGCTCCTGCAGAACTGGTGTTACAGCAGCTCTGTAGCTGCTGATCCCAGAGCTGCTGGGAACCCCACAGAAATGAAGGGAGACCAACAGATCCTGCCAGGATCTGCAGCACAGCATGGAACAAATAAATCCAACAGCTTCCAGCAAATCCAGCAGCCATCAATAACAGAGGGAGACTCAGCAGGGCAAGGTCAGTCAACAGCCCCACAAACAACCCTTGGGAAAGGCCCTGCAAAGCACTGGGGCTCCAGAAACCACATGGAAGTGCTGGTGGCCCCATTTTCCAGGGTGCTGGGTCCATCTGCCACTGAAGTCAGCATAAACAACCCCCACTCAGGTCTGGAAAACCTAGCCAGGGGATAAAAGAGGGATTTTGCAGCGATTGGAGGTGGGAAGCAACACTTTCCTCTACGACATCCAACCATTACCTGCCAGGGGTTGAACTCCAGCTGCTGCAGGGCTCCCCAGCCTGGCACAGCTGGGTGTGACCTGCCCCAGCCTGGCACACCTGGGTGTGACTCACCTGGTTCAGGAGGGGGGTGATGGCATCGTCCGAGCGGTCCAGGATGAGGAGCAGGGGAGGGACCTCGGTGCGCCGGAAATCAAACAGCTCGTACTCCTTCGTGATCACTTGCTGTGGAGAAACGGGGGGAAAAATTGGGAAAAATCCCACTTGAACACCAGGAAAAGGCTCCCTCTCAGTATGGACTTGGGCACAGAGAGAAGGGAGGGTGAAAGCCCAATTCTGCTGCTTTGTCTGCGCTGCCAGGGAGGAGCTGAAGGCCCCAGGGAATTGGGATACTGCTCCCAGGAATGTACTGGGAGCAGAGTGGGACATGACCAGTGCTGGGCCTTGGAGTAACTGATGGAATTCATAGGAATTGACTGAAAACAGGTGTGGGATTTTTGGGGTCCCCAGATGAGGTGAGGAATGAGGTATCTGACTCCACGTTCTTAGAAGGCTTATATTAGATATCATATTATATATATTATATTATATATTTTATATTATAGAATAAATAATATATAATATATTAAATATATTATATTATATATTATATTATAGAATGCTATACTAAACTATACTAAAGAATAGAGAAAGGATACAGACAAAAGGCTACAAAAAATGATAATCAAAACTTGTGACCTCTTCCAGAGTCCTGACACAACCTGACTGTGATTGGTCATTAAGTTAAAACAATTCACATGAAACCAATCAAACAACCACCTGTTGGAGAAACAATCTCCATACCAAAGCAGCAAAACACAAGAGAAGCAAATGAGACAATATTGTTTTCCTTTTTCTCTGAGGCTTCTCAGCTTCCCGGGAGAAGAAATCTTGGAGAAGAGATTTTTCCAGAAAACACGACAGCGACAAACAGGTGTTTCCCTCCACCTGTAAAAAACTAACCAAGACTGAATTCATCCTAAAGGGACAAGCTGTGGGTTGCTCTCACCTTCACACACTCAGCCAAGCGCTTTGCTGGCTCTGAGGAGAGCTGGTAGCGGATCATGGGGCACTTCTTCAGGGACAGGAGCAGAGCAGTGAGCCCCTGGGTTGTCCTGGTGAGCTGAGCCGGGTCCCAGCTGCGGCCCTGGAAGGAAAAGCTGCACCTCACATGGATGCACTGGCCCCAAACTTTCCCACATCCTTGTTTCTAAATCCTGAAGTCTCACAGGAAAGCACAGCTGTGCTGGAGCAGCAGGTACCCAGGGGCTGAACACAAAATCTCCTTGCCTAGGCCCATTCCTCTCTGGCAGCTCCCCATCACCCCAGGTTATGAGAGCTACACATTGTCAGGTTTGTTGTTGAAATGGCTCCCGAGGTATTAAAAGTCTTTTTTCCCAGCCCCGTGCTCGAAGAAGTGGGGATTCCTTGGTTCTGCTTTTCAAGGTCGTTTATTTTCTCTTATCTATTCCATTCTTTCTCTGACCTGCTGAGGTCTGTCCAGCAGGTCAGTTTGTGGCACACTGGCTGCCCTTGGGGCAGCGTTATCTTTTTATACTAAAAACTCCGTGTACTTTATTTATTATTTTCCAATACCTACCACCTATGTTAGACAGTCTATCTCTATCCTAAACCAATCCAAAAGTGCCACCATCACAGCAGAAGATGGAGGCCAAGAAGAAGAAGGAGAAAGACAGTACACACCCAGATTCCTCCATCCTGCCT
>JAWMQZ010000103.1:5711059-5727650 GCA_035584835.1 Tangara arthus | reverse complement strand
TGAGCTTCTACTCTAAACCAATCTAAAAGTGCCACCATCACAGCAGAAGATGGAGGCCAAGAAGAAGAAGGAGAAAGACAGGACACACCCAGATTCCTCCATCCTGCCTCCTGAACCCCCATTCTAAAAACTCCAAAATTCTACTTTTTCACCCAGTGATAAATTCACTATCATTCTACTGAAACCCTTGTGGCTTGTAACTCCTCACACAAAGTTGGTAATTGTTTCCATGAGTTAAAATGGAAGGCACAGGTGTTTTTGACTCTGTGCCCAGGGTCTCTGAGCCCCCTGCCAGGGTCTGGAGTCCTCCAGGGGAATGTCAGAGGAACAACATATTACCCAAAGCAAGAACAACTCGCCGTGTTCCTACCCGACAGCAGCCCAGCAGGTTCAGGGAGAAGACGTGTGGGTTCACTGCAATGTAGTCACCATAGAACTCCTGGAGAAGGGAGCAGGACAGTTCTGTGTCTCTGACCAAGCTCCCACCACCTCCTGGACACACTGGCTCAGATCATCCTTCCTTCCTCCACCCCAAACCCCGCTGACAACTCCCCTCCACCACGGACCCCTGTCCCCAAGTGCCACATCCACATGGATCTGAACAATTCCAGGCACTGTGGCTCCACCACTGCCCTGTGCCAGGGCTGAACAACTCTTTCCATGAAGGAATTCTCCTGAATATCCAACCTAAACCTCCCCAGCATTGCTCCAGTGCCCAGCTCTTCATCAGCACCACAAGCATGGAATTAGTGACTTTGGAAAAGCCCTCTGAGACCACTGAGTCCAACTGTCCCTCCAGCACTGCCAAGGCTACCATCAACCCGTGTCCCCAAGTGCCACATCCACATGGATTTGAACCGGGCAGCACCTTGTGAGACACCAAAAACAGCAGCAGCTGTGAGAGCCCAGGGCACAGAGAAATGGAAAAGACATTTTCTGTCTTTTACCTCTTCATCCCACATTTCTGTCCATCCCTCCTCCCCGCCAGGCCTGGCATGCACCAGTTGGGAACTGCTCCCAGTGTCTGGCAGCCTGGACCTTCCCTTTGCTTTTGGATCTCCCTAAAACATCCAAACTTCACCTGGACTTCAGCCACGACCTCGTGCTCATCAGCCTCAGCCAAGGCCTTCACATCGCTCTTGCTGATGACGTTGCTGAAATCTGGGAGGAAACAGGGGACAGTGGGGCTCCATGCAGACCCTGTGGGGTGGCAGTCTGATCCCCTCTGGAGCAGGAGAGATCCCACAGAGCCCCTCTAACCCTGCAGGTGTTGGAATCCTGAGCCACCTCCCAGGGATGCTCCCAACTCGTTCCCTGCCCATCTCCCCAGCGTCCTGCAGAGCCACAATGACATCTAGAGGCCACTTCACCCAGCTCCTGCCATCCCAGGGACTCATTCCTGGCCTGCAGGACTGCACTCCAACCCCAAAGCAGCTGGAGTCATTCTGCCTCATTCCCAAACCCATGGAACATTCGGGACACATGGGAAGCCCCTGCCTGATACAGCTGGCACAGGAAGGTGGACTGAGGTGTGGAGCCTGTCCCATCCACACTGGGATTTCCAGATTTATGGAGCTCCAGGACCCCTCCAGGGCTCTTCATACTCACAGATGAAGTAGACGCTGTACTTGGGCCTTCTCAGCTCCTGCACCAGGAGCTCCACGTTCTCCTGGATGGAAACAGCACCAGGGAGAGCAGAGATAAGGAATACGGAATCATGGAATCCTTAGGGTTGGAAAAACCTCTGAGATCTTGGTGTCCAGCCATTCCCCCAGCACTGCCAAGGCCATCATGGACCCCTGTCCCCAAATGCCACATCCCCATGGATCTGAACAATTCCAGCGACTGTGGCTCCATCGCTGCCCTGTGCCAGAGCTGAACAACTCTTTCCATGAAGGAAATTTTCTGAATATCCAACCTAAACCTCCCCAGCACGATTTGAGGCCGCTTCCCCCCGCTCTGCTCCGTACCTTGGTGGGCCTTAGGAAGCAGATGGCCTTGAGGTGCTTCATGGGCTCCCTGTTGGGCGAGTCGAGGCGCTCGAAGAGATAAACCTCTCTCTGCAGGATCTCGGACTGGGTGTACACCACGCTCACGGCGCCGGTCTGCGGGCGGCACGGGGGCAGCGCCCGTCACGGCGGCGCTGGGCCCGGCTCCCGGCCCCACCGCCCTCCGCGCTCCCCGCCCGGCCGCTCCTCACCGTCTCCCGGTCCATCAGCAGCACCTTCATACCGGGACCGCTGTCCTCGATCATTTTGGACACGTACTGCCGGACCGCCAGCACCGCGTTCATCTTGGCGGGGATGCTGCTCTACCGGGCTGCCCCTCACCCGCTTCGGCCCCGCTTCGGCCCTCTCCGGCCCCTCTTCGGGAGTTTCCGGCCTCACTTCGTCTCTCTTCGGCCAGCCTCGGCCCTCTCCGGCCCCGCCCCTCCCGGCCCCGCTGCCTGCTGGGAGTTGTAGTCCGGCAGCGGGAGAGCTCCCGCAGCCCCCGGTCCTTTCCCTCCCGAGGGGACCCGAGCAGTGGAAGTGGCTCGGGAAGGGGGAGCAGTTTGATACTGAACCCAGACACACTTAAACTCACCCAAATTTACATTAAAACAACACAAACCGGCTCTAACCCGCGCTAAATCCACCCTAAACCAAACCAAATCCACCTAAACCCACCCCAAACACTCACAAACCCCCTCCAGGTCTACCCAAACCACTCCAAATCCTCGCAGACCCACCCAAGCCCCCAGGAGGGTTCGGCACACCGAGGATCCCCCGGGGTCCCCAAGGATAAAGGACGTGACCCAGTTCCACCGAACTGGGGATGGACGAGAGCTCCGGGAGCAGCCCGGCCCCGCTAATCCCGGAGCAGGACGCTGGGATTTAGGAGCTATTCCCGGCGGGACAGAGCTGACCCGAGCCGGGCACTCCCCCGCTGCCAAAGCCCTATTTATAGCGGGGATAACAATTAATTAATGAGTATGTCCTGCCTTTCACTTCCAATTAAGCGGCTCCCCCGTTCCTCTCAAAGTGAGGGACACTTTTGGCGTCTTTAATCCTTCAATTTCCTGCCGAGATTTTACTTTTCACTTCCAAACGCTTCGAGGCTTCTTTCCTAGAGGCTGGAAATGTAGAAACCCCAAAGATTTCAGTGTTTTAAATAGGGATTTGCCTAGAAAAATACAATTCCAGTATTTTCTTTCTTACATTTTTTTATTTCTTGCCAGATTTTGTTTCTCATATCCAAACTGATGCCTTGAGTGTGTTGGTAGTCCTGGCCAAAGGATACACACAATAATGGTAAATGGTATAAAAAATTGGGATTTAATTGCATCTGATTGATTTCTGGTCTTATTGTTAAATGATTCAGTGTCTGGAAATTGCTGGTTTAGTTATTGTCCAGTTTCCTTGGAAATGCTTTTGGATTTTATTTGTGAACTAACCAAACCCAGGGTGTCATCTCTTCTTTAAATGCATCTTTGTCCTTGCTCTCAGGGAAGACAAACCCCTTCTTGTTCCATTTTAATGAAATGAATCACAAACCAAACCTCTGAGGCTTCTTGGTGGGATGTTTATCCCTGGTTTGCAGGTAAAACATTTTAAGCAACTTTTATTCTTCAGAAATTTTACACTTTTCATTCCCCACAGGCCGATTGGTGGGGTGGGAGTGGTTGGAATCATGGAATTGTTTAGGCTGGAAAAGACCTCCGCATTTGCTGTAATTTTTAATTTAAGCCTTATAATTCTTTTAAACCTTAATAATTTTAATAACCTCTTTTTAACCTTAATAATTTTAACCTTCTAATTCTAGAATAAGAATTGATTCAAGTATAATTTCTGTAAATAACCCTGATTTAACCTCCCCAATAACTGCCCTGGGCCTGTCACCACTGCCCAGGCACGAGGACAGACGTTGGTCCCTAAGTTGAGGCAATAGGATTGTCTGAGATTATGGCACTGCTATTTTAAGGCCTTGAATTTGGTGTTGATTATTTCAAAAGGGTTCTCCACTCCTGATTCCAAGGAGAAACGGCCAGGGCAGGCTGTGCCATCCCTGTGTGGGGCATTGTCCCTGTCCCCATGGCCTTGTCCTGCTTGTGGCTCTGGAGGGAGCAGCAGCACCAAGGCCTCTCCCTGCTCCTCAGGGGTAAATTCACCACAAAATCCTTTAGCTCAGTCTGGGAATGTTTCTAACTGGAGCTGTCGGGAATGAGATGGGGTTTTATGATTATTTAACATTGCGCTGACCCCTGGCCATGGCTCCTGCAGGAGCAGGTGGGGAACAGGG
Source organism: Tangara arthus (assembly GCA_035584835.1). Classification (NCBI taxonomy): domain Eukaryota; kingdom Metazoa; phylum Chordata; class Aves; order Passeriformes; family Thraupidae; genus Tangara; species Tangara arthus. The sequence goes on along the minus strand of JAWMQZ010000103.1, from coordinate 5,723,372 downwards.
GGAGATGGAATGGGCAGGGATCACTGTGGAGAGCAGGGGTCAATGTGGAGAACTGGGATCACTGTGGAGAACTGGGACACTCTGGAGCACAGGGACCATTCCAGAGCACAGGGACCACTCTGGAGAACAAGGATCACTGTGGAGAACTGGGATCACTGAGGAGAGCAGGAACATTGCAGAGCACAGGGATCACTGTGGAGAACTGGGATCACTGTGGAGAACTGGGATCACTGTGGAGCACAGGGGTCACTCTGGAGAACAAGGATCACTGTGGAGAACTGGGATAACTCTGGAGAACTGGGATCATTGTGGAGAACAAGCATCACTGTGGAGCACAGGAACATTCCAGAGCACAGGGACCACTCTGGAGCACGGGGATCACTGTGGAGGATGGGGGTCACTGTGGAAAACTGGGATCACTGTGGAGAGTAAGGATCACCGTGGAGAACAGGAACATTGCAGAGCACAGGGATCACTGTGGAGAATGGGAATCATTGTGGAGAACAAGGATCACTGTGGAGGACAAGGATCATTGTGGAGCACAGGGACCAGTCCAGACCACAGGGAATCACTTTGGAGCACAGGGATCACTGTGGAGCGCAGGAACACTCTAGAGCACAGGGATCACTGTGGAGCACAGGGACCACTCCAGAGCACAGGGATCACTGTGGAAAACAAGAATCACTCAGGAGCACAGGGATCATCCAGAGCACAGGGATCACTCAGGAGCACAGGGACCCTCCAGCCCCTTGCTGGCCACCAGAGACATGAGGCAGGATCCGCTGTGAGGACAAACTGTGCAGCCAGCAGGGACAAACCCCGGGCCTGTCCTTTCTGTGCTGGACATTTCCCTGCCCGGCCACACAAACAATCCCTTTGTGCAGGACACAAACAAGGGCAGGTTCCTGGCAGGACACAAAGAATGGATTCAGCATTGGGATCAGCTGAGCTGGGGGCATGACGTGGCCTGTTTGTCACCAGCCCCTGCAGCCCCCGGCCCCCGCTGGCCACTGCTCCAGAACAGGGCCTGGCCCACCTGTGGCACAGGGAGTGGCACGGGGAATGTCACAGGGAATGTGGGGCCCTTGGAACAGGGAATGTCATAGGGAATGTCCCAGGGAATGTCCCAGGGAATACCACAGGGAATGCCACAGGGAATGTCCCAGGGAATGTGGGGCCCTTGGAACAGGGAATGTCATAGGGAATGTCCCAGGGAATGTCACAGGGAATACCACAGGGAATGCCACAGGGAATGTCCCAGGGAATGTGGGGCCCTTGGAACAGGGAATGCCACAGGGAATGTCCCAGGGAATGTGGGGCTTTCAGCACACGGAATGCCACAGGGAATGCCACAGGGAACGTGGTGCCATCCCACCAGCCCCGAGGCTGCTGCCCCACTCCGCGCTGTTCCCATGCCATGAGTGAAGAACAGGAATATTTCCATGCTGGGGAAAGGATCCCCAGTGGGAATCAGGCTCAGGGAGCAGGTGCAGACCCCTCACTCTCCAGGCTCAGCATTTCAGCCCCACTCTGGGGGTACTGACTCCACGGAAGGGGACACCCCTCAAGGTCTCAGGCCCCACGGTGGCAGGGATTACCGACCCCTTAAATGGCGTCATGGGCCCCTCACAGAGGTCTCAGCCTCCTCATGGGGGTGTCAGACCCCTCACAGGGGTCTCAGGCCCCTCACGGGGATCCTGGGCACCTCATGGGGGCCCCTCACAGAAGTCACAGGCTTCTCCTGGGGGACTCAGGCCCCTCCCGGTGGTCCCGGTGCCGCCGCGGTGTCCCGCGCCCTCTCGGTGGTCCCGGGGGAGATCTCGGTGCCGCGCTCCCCGTCCCGCCGCCAGGGGGCGCTCTGCCCCCCCACCGCTCCCGGGGTGGGCGTGGCCTGGCCCTGCCCTGCGCCGCCATTGGCCTCTGCCGGCACGGCCGCGTGCGCCCGCCAAAGCGTTCCGGGCGGGAACGGGGGTGGCGGCGCGTTCCGGGTGCCGCGTTCCGTTCCGCCTTCCCCCCCCCCCCCGCTCTGCCCCCCCCGCCCCGGGAGCGGCCTCAGCGGCGGCGGCGACGACGGCGGGAGGGCCCGGGGGCCGCTCCGGGCCGGGCCGCTCCGGGCCACCCATGGAGCCTCTCGGAGGTAACGGCGGGGCCCCGCTCGGCCTCAGGAAAGTTTTGGCGGGGCTGGGCCTCGGGGCGGCGTCGGCGGCGCCCGCGGGGTCACGGCGCGGCCTGAGGGGGCGGCGGGGGCGGCTCCCGGGGTCGCTCCCGGGGTGCGGCTCCCGGGGCCGGTCCCGGAGGTTGTCCCGGGGTACCGGGGTGGGTGGCGGGGTGCGGGTGCCGGCTGCGGGTCCCTGCTCAGCCCGGGGGCCTGCGGGGCCGCTCCGGGGCCGCCCCCCGGCCGCTGCCGGTGCGGAGCCCTCCGGGCTTCACCCCCGCGCCTCGGGGCTCCTTGGGGAGGGACATTTCCCTGCTCCCGTCCCAAATAATTTTCCTCTTGGTAGTTGTTTTCTCCCCGGGAACACCGGCATTTCCGCGCTGCTGCCCGGTCCAGGCTGGGGTGGCTCCGTTGTGGAGCGAAACAAGAGCTCAGAAACAAACCTGGAGTGAGGAGAGGGAGTTTGGGAGTTTCTTTCTCCCGGCCACAGCCCCGGACCATCCCCAGCTCCAGGGAACCTCACTCCCGGTAGGGGCACGGAGCCTCCCGGGAGTTGTGTTGGATCCCGGTGCACCGGGAATGCTGCGGGGCTTTCCTGGCTGTGAAATGGGTACTCGGGACCGGGCATCTGCCGGTTCCTAAAAGTCACAGAGCTGGAAAGTCCAAATTTCCAGCCGGGATTCTTCGCTCTGAATCGCTGACGCCGCTGGGTTTTATCTTCCTGACCCAGCACACATCCATACTGAGTTGGTTTTTTTTTTTTTTTTTGGGAAAATGGGATTTTTAATCTACTTAAAGATGGTTTTGTGCTAAAGGAGCTTCTGGAGTGGCCACCTGTGGATGCAGTGTTGGATGTGGCTGGATCCAGGCATCTCCTGTGCCTGCTTCAGCTGGGAGAGCCTTGGCAGCCTCTGGTGTGGGCAGGAGCATCCAAATCCCACTGGGATGGAACCCAGCTGGGGATGGGAAAAGGAACTGTGTGCCCAAACTGCTTAAAAATTCAGGACTCTGCTCTTCAGGATTGGTTGGTTGGGTTTTCTCTCGGAATATATTTAATTTTCTGCTGGTGTTGGTGGTGAATCTGTGCCACTCCGTGCCAGGATGTGGCTCTGCTCTCTCTGGGAGATGCTCTGACCCTCAATTGGCACTTCAGCTCTCCCAGTGCTGAGTTCCACCCTAAACTCATCCCTGCAAAGGGCTGGAAATGGATTGTCCTGGCAGGAACAGCGCTGAGTTGAAACATTCTGGGGATAAAATGAGCAGAATTGGTGATGGAGCTGCTGTGGCCTCGATTGCAGAGGGGACACTTGGAGCATCCCCTGGGATCCAGGCAAGGACAGCGTGTGCCAGGCCCAGCTCAGGCTGGAAATAATCATGGCCTGGTTTAAGGAGAACTTGGCTCAAAGGGAATTTCTTTGGTGCAGACACTGAGAGAACTGAGTTTGTTGCCAGTCCTGTCATTAGGGATTAGAGAATCCTGTAATTTTGGGAGCAGTTGATAACCAGGAGGATGATGATGGTGGGACAGAGCCTGGATTTGATGGAGCTGCTGCTGGAGATTTATTGGGCTTTTATCTTGGAGATAAAAGTGGAAGGTTCTGGTGGCTTCTTCAGCCCAAGGTTCAGGATGAGCTGGGTGTTGGGAGGAGCCCAGCTGTGTCTGGAGCACTGGGAAACAGCTGGAACTCTGGAAAAAAAATTAAAAAATACAAGATAAAACTGTTCATTGAAGCACTGAAGCTTTGTAAAAATAGGTTGATTTCCATAACTTTCATTTCACTCCTGCTCCAACTCCTGAGCACCAGGGTGGTTTTAGGACCCCCTTTTAGCCCCCTTTAGGAGCCCCTTTTAGCCCCCTTTAGGACCCCTTTTTCCCTCATTTTTGGCCATTATGTGCTGTCCTTTTGGACTGTGCTAAAACTTTGTCAGAAGTTCCCAGAATGGTAAATCTTGGTGAGCTGATCCTACCAAGCATGAAGTGCAACCACAGAGCCACATCCACACCTGGAATGGGGAAAATGGGAATAATTCCAGAAAAAAATGGGGAAAATTCCTCAGTCACTGCCACAGCTGCCTGTGCCTTGTGTTCCCCAAAATCCCTGCTCTTCCCTGTCAGACTGGCTTCATTCTGCACTCACAGCTCCCCTCCTGTGGGCTGGGGGGCTCCAAGGGGGTCCTGAACTATCAGTTTTATCAGGAATAACTTGGATTTTTGTTGATGAGGAGGAGGAGGAGCTGGGTTGATTCCCATCCTGGAAAAGGCAGGCATGGTGTGTGTCCCACCCAGCACTCCAAGGATCTCCTGCACCATGAGTTTTATCAGGAATAACTGGATTTTTGTTGATGATGATGATGAGGAGGAGGAGCTGGGTTGATTCCCATCCTGGAAGAGGCAGGCATGGTGTGTGTCCCACGCAGCACTCCAAGGATCTCCTGCACCATGAGTTTTATCAGGAATTACTGGATTTTTGTTGATGATGATGATGATGATGATCTGGGTTGATACCCATCCTGGAACAGGCAGGAGCTGCAGGGTGTGTGTCCTATCCAGCACTCCAAGAGTGTCCTGCACCATCAATTTTATCAGAAATAACTGTTTTTTTTGTTGATGATGATGATGATCTGGGTTGATTCCCATCCTGGAAGAGGCAGGAGCTGCAGGGTGTGTGTCCTATCCAGCGCTCCAAGAGTGTCCTGCACCATCAGTTTTATCAGGAATAACTGGATTTTTGTTGATGGTGATGATGAGGAGGATGAGGAGCTGGGTTGATTCCCCTCCTGGAAGAGGCAGGCATGGTGTGTGTCCCACCCAGCCCTTGCAGCTGGAGCTTAGTGACACAGCACAGGTGTCAGGTCAGGACGGGTGCTGCTAATCCTGGTGCTGTTAGATAACCTGCAGTGCCAGGACAGGGATGTGGGATGGGATAGGGGCAGCCCCCACTGTTCTGGGGAGCAGGAGGAAGCCAGAAGCCTCCTTGAGGAGCATCAGGAAAAACTCCTTGAGGAGCATCAGGAAACCTTCTTGAGGAGCAATAGGAAAGCTCCTTGAGGGGCATCAGGAAACCTCCTTGAGGAGCAATAGAAAACCTCCTTGAGGGGCATCAGGAAACCTCCTTGAGGAGCAATAGAAAAGCTCCTTGAGGAGCATCAGGAAAGCCCCTTGAGGAGCATCAGGAAAGCCCCTTGAGGAGCAATAGAAAAGCTCCTTGAGGGGCATCGGGAAACCTCCTTGAGGAGCATCAGGAAACCTCCTTGAGGAGCATCAGGAAACCTTCTTGAGGAGCAATAGGAAAGCTCCTTGAGGAGAATCAGGAAAGCTCCTTGAGGGGCATCAGGAAAGCTCCTTGAGGGGCATCAGGAAAGCTCCTTGAGGAGCATCAGGAAAGCTCCTTGAGGAGCATCAGGAAAAGCTCATTTTTCTCGTAGCCTCTGACTGGAGCTGCTCCCATGTCCCACCTGCAGGTCCCAGCGTGGCCTTTCCCCTCAGGACCCCACTGCTTAGCCCTGAGTGCTGCCAAATTTCAGGATTTTGGAGGATTTGGGGTTTAGGGGTTGAATTTGTGCTGGTTTTCCACTCTGCTGCAGCTCCCTGGTGGTGGGAGTGAAAACATCCGTGTGGGTCTGGCACAATTAAATTTCCCATGGATTTGGGCACCTCCTGCCTCACCTGCAGCTCCCTGAGGGTCTGGCTTTGTGTTCCTCATGTCCCTGTGGGGAAGGGATGAGGAGCAGAGCCCTGGGAGTGAAGTTCTGGCTCCCAACTCGGTTCCTGCCCTCAGCAAAACATCACGTGGTGGATCCGGGGGAGAGACGTCAGAGTTTGCTGCTCCTGAAATATTTCTGGAAGTATTTTATAAACACAGTGGAGCCACAGGTCGTGGCTGACCTTGGGTCAGGATTTGGCCCCAACAAAGAGAATTATTTCCTCTTTCTGCAGCGTGTTCAGCAGGATTGAAATCTAACAAAATAAGGGAATTAAAGCCCCATAAATTCCAGTCTGGAACTTTAAATGGATCCAGTTTTGCTGCTCCACACTTGGTTCTGATGAACTGTTTAAATTCAGTGTTCCCAATGGTTGATTTCCCACCAGGATGGAGCTGAGAGACATTGAGCTTTTGGACCTTTTGTCTTGAATTCCTCCCTCAGTTTCCTGATTTTTCTGATGGTGTTGGTGCAGGGGTGCAGCCCTGCCTGAGGAGGGCCAGGATGCTCCACATGCTCCTGGTGAGTTGATGGAGTTGGAGTTGCCCTGGGAGAGGCTGTAAGCAGCAAGAGAGAGGAGGCTCTGGGGGGTTTTTATGACTTTCTCCTTATTTTGGATGGACATTTGGTGTGAAAGGTCTGAATTCCTGTTAAGAAGGATTTGCAGGCTGCCAGGAAGGACTAAACCCAGCTTTGCCCCATTCCCAAGGGTGGAACTGAGCAGATTCCTCCTCCTGGAAGGCTGAGGGTTGATGTCAGCGTTGGGTGGATCTGTTGGCACTTTGCAGTGGGGTTTTCACTGGGTTCCCATGGGTGTGTGACCATGGAATTCTGTTTGCATGAAGCTCCAGCTCCTCCTGCTCCCAGTGAGGTGTGACTGCAGCGCAGTGATCACTCCTCACTCCCATCAGGAACATTTCTGTGCTCAGACCCTGTGCAGATATGGGGGGATATTTGTTAAACATTTGCTGAAAAGCCTGCAAAGAGCTGTTGGGATCAGAGCAACAGCTGGGTTTAGTCCTAAATACAGGTTTTCCACACATTTCTGGTTGGAATGTGCCAGGAACACTCACCTTGGATCACCCCCATGCCCTCCTGGGGGATTTGGGGTGTGCTCAGCCCCTGCTCCATGGCTGGGGGATGGATTTGTGGATCTCCTGCGGTTTGGATTTCCTCCCTGGGCTCGTATTTCCCACCTGTTCTGGAAGGAGGAAGGAGCAGAGAGCGTTTCCCTTCCACAGGGAAAGGAAATAATCAATAAATCTGGGGTGGGGACATCTCTCTGTCCAATCCCTCAGTAAATCCCCAACAATCCTTCACCACCTCGTTGGACCCAGAGTTTTCCATCTGTGTTTTCCCTGGCATTTTTGTGCACGAGGGAGTTTGGAATGCAGTGGAAGAGGGGGTGGGATGTGCTGCTCGTTCCCTCCCCAAAGCTCTGCTGAGTTTTCATTTGCATTGGAATTCCACACCCACCTGGAGGAAGCTTCACCCGTTATCTCATCCTGGAGCTGCTCCTTGCTCCAGCAACTCCTGCCAGGGATTAGAGGATCCAAAAGTGCAGCTCCTAATTAGGGATGTTCCCTAAATTAGTGGAGTAAGAGCAGGAATTGCTGCCAAATCCTGCTCCAGGAATGTGCTGGGCTTTGGCATCGCTTTTTCTGGGAGGAGGAATTTAACAACTCTGTTGTGGGAAAGGTGTTTCTCCAGCAAAGCCAAGAAATTCCAGGTTAAAGTCTGGATGCTTGTGGGGAGTTGTGCTGTTAGGGAATTTCACCCACCACCTTTAAGGATAATCTTGGAAAAAAATATTTCAAGGTACCAGGGTGGGGTTTTGCCTGTCTGTAGGGATAATCCTGAAAAAGAGACTTTTATTTTTCAAGCACCAAGAAAACAACCAGGTTTGTTCATATTCCGCACAATCCTGAAATTTGCTCTCATACCTCATACACCAGCAGCTCCCTCTCCCAGCCTTACCAGATTTTCAGCTCAGCAAAAATTCTCTTCCCATTCTTTCCTGTTCCTTGATGGCAGAATTTTTATCCCAGCCTTTAACAACTGCAAATTCCATGGAGCACTTTGCCCATCTGGACTGCCACGGATGAGGCTGCTTTTCCTTTCCCTCTCTGCCCTGAGGAATGCAGAAAATCAGGATTTGAAGGCATGGCAGGAGCACACGCCTTCAGAACCCAACAAAATCCAGATTTACAGAAGAAATCTGTGGTTTTGGTCCCCTCTGGGAAGGAGCTGTGGAGTCAAAAGAGCTCTGGAGTGGAAAGGAGCTCTGTCTGGACATTGATTTTGTCTGCCAGAGCAATTGGGATTATTTAGTTTGGATTTTTGTCTGAAAGGGGCTTTTTAAAATATATTTTCCTTCGAACACATCTCCTAATTCTAGCATTTTATCCTTAATTCCCTTTCCCTGCCTCACAGTTGGGCTGCTTGGAGTGGGATGGGGCAGGGATTTGCTCCCTGTAAATGCACAAGAGAAACTTTCTGCTTTCTCATTGCTCCCATATATTCATTAATTATATGAATATATAATAAATGATAATTATATATATATATATATATGAATATATAATAAATTATATTTATTCCTAATTTGGAAAGAAAAACTCCACCACCTTTGATAGATGAGAATTGGTTTATCTCATGAATTTTCCCAATTTTTCCGTTGTTGGTTACAGCAGAGTGTTGCGCTCCCAAGGAATGAACCTGGAGCACATTTAATTTTTGAGAGAAGGTTAATTAATTCCTCAACTCATTCCCAGCTGGGGATGTGCAATCCAGGGGTGCTCTTGGTGCTCTCCATCCCCAGGTTGATGCCCAGGAGCCGATCAGGTGCCGCTGACCCCTCTGGCCTTGGCTATGGACATCGTCCTGTCCGACTTTGTTCGCTCAACGGGGGCAGAGCCAGGGCTGGCCAGAGACCTCCTTGAAGGTATGGAAAACTGGGAATCATCATGGAAATGCCCAGGGTGGGAGGAAAAAGGTGAGGGAGATGGGAGTTGGGATAGTTTCCAGCAAAGATGTTTAGGAAGTGCCTCAGTTTCTGTGGTGGGTGAGGGTGAGTGGTGCTGTTCTGCCTGGAATGGGGGAAATGGGAATAATTCTGGGAAAAATGGGAAAAAATGGGGAAAATTCCTCAGCTTCCACCAGCTGGGATGGGGAAAATGGGAATAATTCCAGGAAAAATGGGGAAAATGGGAATAATTCCTGGTGTGTGGGAACGCGGCATTCTCCTCAGCTTTTACCACCTGGAGTGGGGAAAAATGGGGGAAATTCCTCAGCTTCCACAGCTGGAATGGGGGAAATGGGAATAATTCCAGGAAAAACAGGAAAAATGGGGGAAATTCTTCAGCTTCCACCAGCTGGAATGGGGAAAATGGGGGAAATTTCTCAGCTTCCACACCTGGAATAGGGAAAATGGGAATAATTCTGGGAAAAATGGGCATAATTCCTGGTGCATGGGAACGCGGCGTTCCCCTTCCACACCAGCTCCTCAGCTTCCACCACCTGGAATGGGGAAGAATGGGGAAAATGGGGGAAATTCCTCAGCTTCCACACCTGGAATGGGGAAAATGGGAATAATTCCTGGGAAAATGGGAATAATTCTGGGAAAAATGGGCATAATTCTGGGAAAAATGGGCATAATTCCTGGTGCATGGGAACGTGGCGTTCCCCTTCCACACCAGCTCCTCAGCTTCCACCACCTGGAATGGGGAGAAATGGGAATAATTCCATGAAAAACAGGAAAAATGGGGAAAATTCCTCAGCTTCCACACCTGTAATGTGGAAAATGGGAAAAACTGAGGCTCCACCTCCCCGTGCAGGCAAGAACTGGGACCTGAGCGCGGCGCTGAGCGACTTCGAGCAGCTGCGGCAGGTGCACGCCGGGAACCTCCCGCACTCCTTCAACGAGGGCCGGGGCTCCCGGCCCCCCGAGAGGGAGCTGGCACGGCCAGGGAGGCCCCCCCTGCAGCGCCAGGATGACCTCGTGCAAGGTGAGTGTCCTGGAGCAGTGTCCTGGGGCAGGCAGTGTCCTGTCAGAGCACAGAATCACAGAATGGTGAGGGTGGGAGAGACCTCTGAGATCATCATCCAACCTGTGCCCTCACACCTCGACCAGATTATAGCACCACGTCCAGTGTTTATTTAAACACATCCAGAGATGGTGATTCTACATCTCCCTGGGAAAAGCATTCCAGTACTTTATTATTCTTTCAGTAAAAATTTTTTTCTTAATATCCAACCTATACCTTCGCTGACATAGCTTGAGACTGTGTCCTCTGGTTCTGTCAGTTGCTGCCCTAGAATGGGGAAAACTGGTGGAAGAGACCAACCCCACCTGTCTACAACCTCCCTTCAGGAAGGTGTAGAGACCAATAAGGTCACCTCTGAGCCTCCTCTTCTCCAGGCTAAACAACCCCAGCTCCTTCAAACGTTCCTCACAGGGTTTGTGTTCCAAGCCCCTCGCCAGCCTCGTTGCCCGCCTGTGCGAGTGATCTGGCTACTCACTGCCAGATTTGGTGCTGGCTGCTCTGGGATTTGCTGCTCTGATCTAGGAGCCTCCTTGAGCCAGGTTTTATAAACTCTTGGAGGTCTATATCACAGCCAAGATAGCTCAGCTACCTTTGGAGGCATGAAAATCAGCAGGATGGCTTCTGTTGCAGTGTTGGAAACAGAAAGGTTTTAATAAAAGGCAAAATAACAGAGAAGAACCAAGCCAGGTGCAAGAGGTTCTTACTCCTGATAAAACAGCTCACAAAAGCCATTAGTTTCTTTGTTCACTTCTTTTTCTGGTGAATTGTCCAGGTGGGACTTTTTAGCTCCTGTCCAATTAGCTGTCCTTAAGTGTGGTATTTGCAGGCAACCCCGACAAAGGAAGAAATGAGAATCTTGACTCCATGTTTCAGAAGGCTGATTTATTATTTTATGATATTATATTATATTAAAAATGCTGTACTGAAATGATACTAAAAGAAAAAGAGAAAGGATACATTAAAAGCTAGAAATGAATAATAAAAATCTGTGACTGCACAGAGCCTTGACACAGCTGGACCATGATTGGTCATCAAGTAAAAACAATCCACATGAGACCAATCAAAGATGCACCTGCTGGTAGACCATCTCCAGATCACATTCCACAGCCATCACATAGTTCTTGTTTACATTTCTTTTCTGAGGCTTCTCGGGAGAAAATCCTAGCAAAAGGATTTTCATAAAATATCACAGTGACTTAATATCACTTAGTACCACTTAAGTTTGAGGTGAAGTCCCCAGGCCTATGAGATGCCTTTTCGCCTAATCAAGGAGAGAAACTTCTGGGTTTCTTTCCTTTTTAAGGGGACAAAGGATGGTTTTGTCACAGAGTGACAGGGGGCACATTCCTACACCGCTCCTTACCCACTTTGCTGGTTGTTCTTCCTCCTTTCCCCCAGAGAAGTGCCTGTCCCGAGGACAGTGACGCTTAAGTTTGAGGTTAAGATGCCTTTTTCACCTAATCAAGGAGAGAAACATCTGGGTTTCTTTCCTTTTCAAGGGGACAAAGGATGGTTTTGCCACTCCATCAATGGGGGCACATTCCTACGCTGCTCCTGCCCCACTTTGCTGGTTGTTCTTCCTTCTTTCCTCCGGAGAAGCACCTGACACTTACCTTTGAGGTTAAGTCCTCCAGGCCTATGAGATGCCTTTTCACCTAATCAAGGAGAGAAACTTCTGAGTTTCTTTCCTTTCTAAGGGGACAAAGATGGTTTTGTCACATGGCTCCTGCCCCACTTTGCTGGTTGTTCTCCCTCCTTTCCCCCAGAGAAGCGCCTGTCCCGGGGCATCTCCCATGCCAGCTCCACCATCGTGTCCCTGGCCCGTTCCCACGTCTCCAGCAATGGCAGCAGCGGCGAGCACCTGCTGGAGACGCCCATCTGCACCTTCCAGCTGCCCGACCTCACCGTGTACTCCGAGGATTTCCGCAGCTTCATCGAGCGGGATCTCATTGAGCAGTCCATGCTGGTGGCACTGGAGCAGGCTGGTGAGTGCTGGGGACATGGGCAGCTGGGCAGTGGCACCCACAGGAGCACCCTGGGGTGTGGCATTGTCTGGGTACCACCCTGTGGTATTTTCTGGGTCCCCCATGGCAGGAGGAAATGATGAATCTGACTCCATGTTCTTAGAAGGCTAATTTATTATTATTTTATATCATATCATATCATATCATATCATATCATATCATATTACATTATATTATATAATATCATATATTACATATTATATTATATTATATTACATTACATTACATTACATTACATTACATTACATTACATTATATCATATCATATAATATCATATAATATCATATAATATAATATCATATTATATCATATTATATCATATTATATTATATTATATTATATTATATTATATTATATTATATTATATTATATTATATTATATTAT
>JAWMQZ010000103.1:5693096-5710959 GCA_035584835.1 Tangara arthus | reverse complement strand
ATTATATTATATTATATTATATTATATTATATTATATTATATTATATTATATTATATTATATTATATTATATTACATAATATTATAGCACATCATATTATAGCACATCATATCATATATTATATAATATAATATGATATTATATAATATCATGTAATATCATATTATGCTGTATTATATCATATTATATTATGCTATATTAAAACTATCCTAAAGAATAGAGAAAGGATACAGACAGAAGGCTTAACAAAATAATAATGATGATGATGAAATAATGATGATGATGAAATAATAATGATGATGAAAACTCGTGGCTCTCGCCAGAGTCCTGACACAGCTGGATTGTGATTGGTGTTTAAGTCAAAACAATTCACATGTTGGATAAATAATCTCCAAACCACACTCCAAAGCAGCCAAACACAGAAGCAAATGAGATAATGTTGTTTTCCTTTTTCTCTGAGGCTTCTCAGCTTCCCAGGAGAAGAAATCCAGGGCAAAGGGATTTTTCAGAAAATATGACAGTGACACTGGGATATCCCATGGATGCACATCCAGCAGGGATTATTCCATCATTTTTATGACCTGGTGCAAGGGTTGAGTAGGAGCTGTTCCCTTCACCCATGGGAGCTGAGTGTAAACAACCCAGGGCTGCTATCACTGTGCTGAGAGGGAAAACACCCCAAAACTGGCATTGGCTCACCCCGTGCTCCATCCTACCAGTCCTGTGGGGAGACAGGGAAAAGAGAATTCCTAATAAATTCTGGAGGTCAATGCTGCTGCTCCAGTGCCTGCTGGAGGAACCCCCTGGTTTGGTTCCAGGTTCCTGGAGTGCTGCCAGGGGTCTGGGAATGAGGGGACATCCAGGGATTTGTAAATCAGGGAATGAGGGGACCTCCAGGGATTTGTAAATGAGGGAATGAGGGGACATCGAGGGATTTGTAAATGAGGGAATGAGGGGACATCCAGGGGGTTTGTGAATGAGGGGACATCCAGGGATTTGTAAATGAGGGAATGAGGGGACATCCAGGGATTTGTAAATGAGGGAATGAGGGGACGTCCAGGGATTTGTAAATGAGGGAATGAGGGTGACATCTGTGCTGGCAGGGAAAAACCTCATCCCTGGCACCAGGAAGGTTCCCGTGAGGGGTCTCAGGAGGGTTTACATTTACACTCCTGCTGTTTCTGTGGTGCTGCACATACCAGAAAACACATTATCCTTAGGGATAACAGACACTCTGAGGGCCCAGCTTCCCCCTGTGCTGCTCAGGAGTTGCTGTAAGAAATATTCTCATGTTTTGGGAATGAGCACTTGATCCCAGCGATCCCGTTACACGGTGGTGCTGGGAGGTGACAGCAGAGCTGCTGCCTCTGGTGCAGATCAACCCCAGATCTCACCCCAGCAGAGCAGGGCTTGGCTTCCTCTGTCCCAACACAAATCTAATCTGGGCTGGGGGTTGCTGGGTGCTTCATCTGTAGGCTGGGGGCACTTCCAGGTGTGCTGAGATGCTGTTAAAGGGAAGGAATTTAGAAATTCTGAGTTTTAGAAAATGTCTTTTGGGGATTTGAGCGTCTGTGGGTTGTTCTAATGAGTGTTTTGTCTAACACAGGGCTGTAGTGCAGCTATGAAATATTCCAAGTAGGGTTTTGAGCATGGTGCTGTGATCTACAGGGACTCCCGTTATTAATTTAGCACCCACCATCCTTAGGGGATTAAGGAAATACATTTTACAGCCCAAGAAATGTTCAGATGCTCTTCCCCACGTATTCAGAGCTCCTGTTACACCATTGTGGCAGAGTTAGCACTTTCAAAGTGGCTGAAAACTTCAGTGAGATCCTCTGGGAATGCTGTGAATGGGCTTGGAGTGGTATGGAAAGGTCTGTGCCCTCAGTGGAGCCTTGGTTTGACACAAACCCCTGTGGATCAGGAATCAGGCTTTGCTCTGAGCTGGGAATTTGCAGACTGGGTTTGTTTGTGTCCCACAGGGAGGAGCAGTCCATGGTGCCTCAGCTGAGGATATTTGGGGATAAAAATCATGAAGAAATTAAAGATCCTGATCCCTTGGAGCAATCCCTGGGACACTCCCTGGGTCAGGAAGCCACAGTGGATTCCTGGTAGCCTTGGGGAAGCCATTTATGGTTTGGATGAGGCAAATCCTCATTTATGGTTTGGATGAGACAATCCTCCCTTCAGGCTGGGTGGAGCCATCAGTTCCTTCCCATTGCTGTGACCTGTTCAGGTGGCTCCTGCTGGAAAACACAATGGGATTTCCCCAAACACCCTGTGGGATAAAACAGGCTCATGGTGCTGGGTGCAGAGGGATCCTCTGGATGCCAGTGGGCTTTTCCTCTGTGCAGAAAATCTGTTGCTGCCATAACCATTCTAAAAAGATCCCTCAGGCTCCTAAATCCAGTTGATTTCCCTGCAGAGCTCTCAGGGCTGGCTCTTAGGAGCTGCACACACACACAGAAATGTGTTGTTTTCAACACTTCTGGGCAGCTCTTGGAGTCTCTATGGTCGAGATGACCCCAAGGAGTTGAAAAATCTCTTTTTCCCAGCCCTGTAATCAAAGGAGGAGTCAGGATCTCTCAGCTGTGGTTCTCAAGGTTGTTTATTTTTATTTTATTTCATTCTTTTCCTGACCTGCTGAGATCTGTCCAGCATACTGACTGCCTTGGGGTGGTGTTATCTTTTTATACTAAAAACTACATGTACTTCATTCACAATAATTTCCCAATACCTGTCACCTATGTTAGACAGTCTGCTTCTACTCTAAACCAATCCAAAAGTGCCACCATCACCCAGAAGATGGAGGCCAACAAGAAGAAAGAGGAAGGACAAGGCACACCCAAATCCCTCCATCCTGCCTCCTGAACCCCTGCTCTAAAAACCCCAAAATTCTATTTTCCCACTTTGTGAATAACTAACTATCATTCTACTTAAACTCTTGTGGCTTGTAAATCTTCACATAAAGTTTGTAATTGTTTCCATGGGCTAAAATTGAAGGCAAAGGTGTCTTTGACTCCGTGCCAAGGTCTCTGAGCCCCCTGCCAGGGTCTGGAGTCCTCCAGGGCAGTCAGAGGAATTTCCACCCAAACCCCTCCATCCTGCCTCCTGAACCCCCACTCTAAAAACCCCAAAATTCTACTTTTTCACCCTGTGATAAATCCCCTAACATTCTACTCAGACTCTTGTGGCTCACACAAACTTGGTCATTGTTTTTTCCATGGGTTAAAATGGAAGGCAGAGGTGTTTTTGACTCTGTGCCCAGTTCTCTGAGCACCTTCCCAGGGTCTGGAGTCCTCCAGGGCAGTGAGAGGGAAATTTCCTGGGTTCTGACATTGTTTTCAACACTTCTGGGCAGCCTCTTGGCCTTTCCAACAGCAGCCAAACCCTGGCAGGAGGGTTGGCTTGGGCGTGTGGTTCCTTTGGAGCCGATTTCTCTTGCGTAAGCAGAGTCAGTGCAAACATTTGGGCACAGAAATACCTCTGCAAGGTGTGTCCCCTCAGCCCTGGCTGGGACAGGGCTTGCACAACCTCCCAAGCTCCAACCAGACATACAAAGAGCATTTCTGGTCTTTGGGGATGTTTTCACCCCTGTTTTCTGCCTTTAGTTCCTCTCCAGCTGCTCTCCCTGAGGTTGTACAAAGCATTCCCAGCAATCCCATGGCTGTGTACTGGGATCCCCAGCAGGGATCATGCTCCAGAAGAAGGAGAGGCTCTGAAAATGAAAGGAAAAGGGCTGGTTTCCTGCAGGAGCAATTTAAATACAACTTGGAAGCCTAAACAGCTTCATCCAGCCAAAAACCTGCCTGTTGCACAGGATCCAAAAAGCCCTGGAAAATATGGCAGCCAAGGAGGGATTTTGAGGGCAGGGCAAGACACAGACACAAGGAGTTCAAAGTCCTGATCCAGCCCAGCTTCCCTCCCTTGGGAAGGGCTGAATCTCTGGGCTCACTGGGCATTTCTTCCAACCTTCTATTTTTAGCTGCTTTTGACTTGAATCGCCACAATGACCCAAAACTCCCAGTCTGAAGCACTGTCAGTTTGCATTTGCAGCAGGAAAGCTGCTGGGATCAGCAGAAATCCTGGAATATTCTGCCTAAAAAACAGTGAGCAGCGAAATGTGGCCATGAGAGACTTGAAACTGGAGGGATTTGGTTCCAAGAAGCAGCAAAAGGCTGATTTTCCCTGGAGAAATTGTTTGTGCTGGGTGCTCCTGGTGGCATTTTCAGCCTGTGGGGAGGGAAATAAGGGATGTGGGGGAAAAACAGATAGAAGAGAGCTGCTCTGGGTGGAATTCCTGGCTCCTATTTGTGTGTAATTCTGCCCCAAATTCAGCCCAGTCTTTTCCTGGCATCCTCAGGGTGTTTTGCAGCTCCAATCTCCTCTTTTTGTTGCTTTGTCCTGACTCTTCCCCACCCAGTCCTGGGTTGGGTCTGTACCTTCCCCCCTGCCCAGGTGCTCCTTCCACCCTGTCTAAACTGCTCCTTCAGCTGGTTTTTTATTCAGAAGGGCTGAAATCACATCCTGCAGTGCCCCCAGAGCCCCCCCAGTCCCTTTCCATGGTTTCACACTCTCCCAATTCTCCCCAGGACGTCTCAACTGGTGGGTGACGGTGGATCCGAGCTGCCAGCGCCTGCTGCCCCTGGCCACCACTGGTGATGGGAATTGCCTGCTCCACGCTGCCTCCCTGGGTAAGATGTGGCTCAATCCACAAGAAAACAGCCACCAAATCCCTGGGGAAGATCCCACCATCCTCCTTTGGGGGCAGGAGCCCCTCGTTCTGGATGCTGCTGCTCCTGGCTGTGGCTTCAAGGGAAGGGGCTGCCAGCAGCTTCTCAAGTCGTTCTCCCCCTCTGATGGGCTGTGAGGAGGGAAATAAAGGACGTGGGGGAAAAATAAATAGAGGAGAAGTGCTCTGGGTGCAAATCCTGGCTGTTATTCGTGTGTAATTCTGATTTGTGCGAGTTTCCCTGGATGCCTGAAGGAAATGTGGGATAATGCAGCAGCCCCTTCCCTTCAGTGGCTCAGGGAGTCACACCAGCTCCTCCTGACCTTCCTGTTCCTTCTCCCTGCAGGAATGTGGGGCTTCCATGACCGGGATCTGATGCTCAGGAAATCCCTGCACACCCTGATGGACAAGGGAGCGGAGCGGGAGGCGCTGAGGCGCAGATGGCGCTGGCAGCAGACCCAGCAGAACAAGGAGGTGGGAGCTCAGTGCTGCTTTGGGCCCTTTTTGCCATCCTGGGAAAACATCCTGTGCCTTTGGGAGGTGCCAGTCTGGAATTTTGGGCTGTGCTGTGGTGAGGGGTGTGCTGCAGTCAGAGCTGCAGCAAAATGCAGGGACTGATGCATTGGTCTCCCTGAGCCAGGTCTTAGAAGCTTTTGGAGATTTATATCACACCAAGATAGCTCAGCTACTTCAGAAGGTATAAAATTAACAGGATGGCTTCTGTGATAGTGCTGGAAACAGAAAAGTTTTAATAAAAGGCAAAATAACAAAACTTTTTACAGAGAAAAACCAAGCCAGGGGCAAGAGGTTCTTGCTCCTGGTAAAACACCTCACAAAAGTGATTCATTTCTTTGTTCACTTCTTTTTCTAGTGAATTGTTTAGGCAAGACTTTTTTGCTTCTGTCCAATTGCCATCCTTGAGTCCCCCAAGTCCTATGAGGTGTCTTTTTACCTAATCGAGGAGAGAAACTTCTGGGCTTTTTTCCTTTTTGAAGAGACAAAAAGTAGTTTTGTGACTCCATAACAGAGAGCACATTCCTACATGGGACAAGTGATTCCATCAACATTCCTACATGGGACATTTGTCACTCCATAACAGAGAGCACTTTCCTACATGGGACAAGTGACAGGACAAGGGGAATGGATTTAAATTGAGAGGGGAAATTTGGATGAATATTGGGAAGCACTTTTGAGGACATGGTACAGAATGTGTTGATTTTTTTTTGTATAAACCCATAGAGAAAAGTTGTGCTGTGGGTACAAACCTGTGCTGGAGCAACTGGGAGTGCTTTACTTGGATGATTTTGGATTCTTTTTGCCCTTTTTCAGTCTGGCCTGGTTTACACAGAGGAGGAGTGGCAGAAGGAGTGGAATGAGCTGATCAAGCTGGCATCGAGCGAGCCCCGCGTGCACTACGGCACCAACGGCGGCGGCTGCGGCGGGTACGGGGCAGGGAGCACAGCCAGGGCTACAACAGGGAGTAAATCCACACCCAGGGCTACAACAGGGAGTAAATCTGCACCCAGGGCTACAACAGGGAGTAAATCTGCACCCAGGGCTACAACAGGGAGTAAATCTACACCCAGGGCTACAACAGGGAGTAAATCTGCACCCAGGGGTACAATGGGGAGTAAATCTGCACCCAGGGGTACAACAGGGAGTAAATCTGCACCCAGGGCTGGAACAGGGAGTAAATCTGCACCCAGGGGTACAACAAGGAGTAAATCCACACCCAGGGCACAGCTCTCATGGTGTTCCAGGGCAGGGCTGGATTGGTCTGGTTGGGGTTTCAGGGGAAGGACAAAGATCCTGAGGAAGCACCAGGCACATGGAGAATCCCAGGAAAGGATTTTGGGGCTTCTTCTGTGGGGTGGCACATGGATTGGGCAGGGAATAAATCTTTTCCTTGTGTTTCCTTGTGTTTGTTTCCTTGTGTTTTCCTTGTGCTTCCTCATGTTTGTTTCCTTGTGCTTCCTTGTGCTCCCTTTGCTCCCTTCTGCTTCTTTCTGCTTCCTTGTGTTTGTTTCCTTGTGCTCCCTTGTGCTTCCTTTTGTTTCCTTGTGCTTCTCACTCTGAAATGAGAGAATAACCCAGAGCTGAGAGTTTTTGCCATCTCCCATCTGTTTCAAGGACACTTCCCAGCCACAGCTGTCCTTATCTTTAGATAAGGGACTCCCAGCAATGCCAGGCAGCAGCTGGGCATTCCTTGGGCACAAACCCTTGTTTTGGAGCAGGACATTTTGGGAATCCACACCTAAACTCACAGATTAGTGCTGAGCTCAGCCTCTGCTGACTATGAAACCTCCTCCTGGTGTTCCAAAGCAAATGTTTGAATATCCAAAGGATGACATTCAGCTTTTCCTTTGCCCAAGGGTGGAGAGCTCAGAGGAGCCAGTGTATGAGAGCCTGGAGGAGTTCCACGTCTTTGTCCTGGCCCATGTGCTGAAGAGACCCATCGTGGTGGTGGCAGACACGATGCTGAGGGACTCAGGTGGTGAAGGTGAGACCTTCCTCTCTTCCCAGAGCCTCTCTGAGCTCTCCACCTTTCCTTTCCGCCCTTTCTGGGGCCTCTTTGCTGTCCAAGCTGGACCTGGAGTTGGGAATGGTGCAGAGGGGAAAATTGACCTGCTGCAGGTGAGCCCATGGTGGGGCCAGGTCAGATTTGGCTCCCAACCCAAATTCTGCTCTTTCAGAGCATCCACACAAGGTTTTTTCCTTTTTTTACCTCTACACACATATCTAGAGATGAGAAATTCTATTCCCTGAGTGGTGGATTTTCCTCCATTCCCTGGGTGTTGGATTTTCCACCATCACCTTCAGTTCTCTGTCAGAGAAGGTTAATCAATTTCCATCCTTCTGTGGGCAAAGTTTGTCTTGTGGAGGAGTGAAAAGGAAGGCTTTTTATAGAAAATCCCAGTTCATTCTACATTTTAAATCCTCCTGATGTAAAATAAACATCTATTTTGGGTTGTGGTTTTGTTTAAAGTCCCCTGAGATGACAGATAATTGCAGGTGAGCCCTCGACTGAGGCAAAGGGCTCATTCTGGAGCAGCTGCAGCACAAACAACTCTGAACTCTTGAACCTGTGATCAGAACTAACCACTCTCAATTGTTCCCAGCATTTGCCCCCATTCCCTTTGGAGGGATCTATCTGCCCCTGGAAGTCCCAGCCAACAAATGCCACCGGTCTCCGCTGGTCCTGGCTTATGACCAAGCTCATTTTTCTGCCCTGGTCTCCATGGAGCAGAAGGAAAACACAAAAGATCAAGGTGAGTGATGAGATTCAGGTGAGAAACTGAGGAGGAGGAAGATTTGGGAGTGCTGGGGAGGAAGAGGTGGCCAGGACTCACCAAGGTGCACTGTCAGCCCAAAAAACCAACAGTGTCCTGACCTTGAAGCCTGTGCAGTGCCCAGAGGGGCTCCAGGAGCTGGAGGGAGACTTGGGACAAGGGTGACAAGGCAGGGGGAGTGGATTGCCACTGACACAGGGCAGAGTTGGATGGGATATTGTGGAGAAACTCTTCCCTGGGAGGGTCGTGGTGCTCAGACAATTCCATCATCCCAGGCACTGGGATTTGCCATCAGAGGTGACAAAAATGCTCCTGGTGGGTGCTCAGGCTTGGCTCCAAGTGTGGACAATATTTGTCCTCCTGGGCTGCAAATGTGACATTTCTGTCCCATTTCTGGCAGCTGTGATCCCCCTGACAGACTCTGAGCACAAACTGCTCCCCGTGCACTTCGCCGTGGACCCCGGCAAGGAGTGGCAGTGGGGGAAGGATGACAGTGACAATGTCAAGCTGGCCAGGTTGGTGATCTGCAGGGCTCCACGAGGTGTTGGGTGATCTGCAGAGCAGAGAGGTCACAGATGAAGGGGTCAGTCCTGACCCCAGCTGGGTTTTCTTGTGCTGGATGAAAGCTGTGCCCAGGGAATGGCACTGTTCAGCTTTTCCTTCATTTTGATGTGATTTGGGTGGGGCTGTGACATCTCCTGAGCTTCATTCCCACATCTAAGTGATGATGCTCCAGGTCCTGGAGCTCTGGGCTGGGTGTAGCTCAAGGCACCAGCAGCAGGGGAGGATCTCCTGTGATAGCAGCACAAAAAATGTGCACAAATTTTTCCATTTGCCACCAAATCCTTGAGTTGTGGGTCCCTGGAGCAGGGAGGGTGGTGGCCACCAGCCCATGCCTGGTCTGGGTGAGGCTTTGGGCAGATCTCACCATGGTTTGATCCCAGCACTTCCTATGGCTGAGGCAGAAACGTTTTGATTCCAACACTGAGGAATCTGATTTCTCCCTTTGGGTTTTCATTGAAAGGAAAGCTGCATAATTATTCCTTTTGTACCCTTGGAAAACACCCATTTAAATACATAACACAGGGAATAATGTAAATATGGGGGGAGGTATTTCCAGGTGGGAAATGGCTCTGACTTGTGGCTTTCCTCCCCTCCAATGCCAGCGTGACCCTGTCACTGGAAGCCAAACTGCACCTGCTGCACAGCTACATGAATGTCAGATGGATCACGTTGCCTTGTGACATGCAGGTAAAGGGACCAGGGGGATCTTCTTTACCTATGAATTATTCAACCCCTCCTGTCTACAGGGAAGCTGTTGTAGGGCCTTACCTGGGGCCTCTGCCTCATGAGGGGTTCTGTGCCCACAGGAATTGTGGCTGATTCTGCTCAGAGAGCAGGGAAATAACTCAGTTTTGCATGTGGGCACCTTTTCCCCAGAGCTTTCCACGTCCATTTTCAGTTTTCACATGACCCAGAAGCCCCTCAGGGACGCCCCATGCTCCAAAGAAATGGGGGCTGTTGGTTTATGGCCACCTCGAGACTGGGACAAGTCTCACCCTCCTCTTCCCTGGATTTGCACCTGAAATTTCCCTGGATTTGCAAGTGGAGGTATCAGAGAATCACAGAATAGAATCATAAGATCCTGGACTATCTCAGGTTGAAAAGATGCCACGGGGATATTTAGGGATGTGCAGGATGCACCGGGGACGCACCTTTCTCAGTGTCCCCTCCGTGTTCCAAGCAAAACCACCTCCTTTGCTTCACCTTCCACCTGAAAATCTTTACCTGAGGAGTTTCTAGACTCTGATCTTTGTCTTTCCTCCCTCCCCAGGCACCGCTGGCTCAGCCAGAATCCCCCACGGCCTCGGCGGGCGACGACGCTCGCTCGGCAGCGGAGTCGGGCGAGTCGGACAAGGAGTCGGTGTGCAGCAGCTCTGCCAGCAACGGGGGCACCAGGGCAGCCAAGGACAGGGAGAAACCAAAGAAAGAGAGGGAAAAGGAGAAGGAAAAGGATAAAAAAAGAGCAGATTCTGTAGCCAACAAGCTGGGAAGCTTTGGGAAGACTCTGGGCAGCAAACTAAAAAAGAACATGGGGGGGCTGATGCACAGCAAAGGCGTCAAGGGCGGCGTGAGCAACGGGCAGGGAGACACCCTGGAGAAGAAGAAGAAAGGATCCCTGAAGGCACGGAAAGACAGCAAAGAGGAATGTTCCCCTGGAGATTTGGCTTCTGCAGAGAAGCCTTGTGCGGGTAAAGCAGCCCTGGAGAAGCCCTCGGATCCCTCCAAGTACAGCAGCGACGTTCGGCTGAGCCTGAGCATCCTGCGCGCCGCCATGCAGGGCGAGCGCAAGTTCATCTTCGCCAGCCACCTCAAAACCAGCACCCGGCACCAGTTCCAGGAGGAGATGATCCAGAGGTACCTCCTGGACGCTGAGGAGCGGTTCCTGGCAGAGCAGAGGCAGAAAGAGGCCGAGAAGAAGGCGCTGGGCAGCGCTGCCCCGGCCAAGAGGCCGGAAGGGGAGGTGGGCGCCCAGCGGAGCGAGGAGGCGATGCCAAGCCCCGTGTTCTGCCAGGCGCCCCCCAGCTACCCCCCCCAGCCCCTGGAGCCGGCCGTGGGTGCTAAACTCGCTGCTTTTCCAGCTGGCTATTCCGGCGTTTTCACCTTCCCCAGGCCCTCTATGGGCAGCGCCGAGGGGCTGCACCCACCCGCGTGCCCCGAGGGCCGGCGGCAGCTGGCGGGGGGGCCCTGTGGGAGCCTCCCCCCCTATGCCACCCTGCCCCGGCACCACCAGGGCCGGCTCGGCCCCTGCCCCCCCGGCCCTGCCCACCTGGGCCGCTTCTCCCCCACGGACATGGAGATCCAGGCTCCCTTCCCCTCGGAGTGCGAGGGCTCCGGCTGCCTCCTCCCCCCGCACAGCAACGGCTGCCGGGAGCTCCTGGAGCAGGACAAGGGAGGAACAGTGGATAAAATGAGAAGCCAAGGCCTCTACAACATCCAGCAGACCAAGTGCAAACAGCCCAACTGCAGCTTTTATGGACACCCAGAGACTGGGAATTTCTGTTCCTGCTGTTACAAGGAGGAGCTGCGGCGCAGGGAGAGGGAGGCGCTGGTGCACAGGTTCTGAGGCTCCCCCTGTGCAGATCCGGACCCCTGGCACGTGGGGAATGCAATAACAGAGATCCAGTTTGGTTCTTACACCCACCCACGCTGCTCTCCCACTCTGCAGGAGGTGGGAGCAGGCGTTGGGCCTGCTGGGATGGGCTGGGAGTGTGGCAAGGGGCTGGTGGGATTGATGGGGTGCAGGAGGGAGAGAGGGGGGAAAGCAGCCCCTGCCTTCCTGGAGCCTCTGCAGGGGAGGAGAAGGATTCCCAGGGGGGGCTGCTCGGGTCGGAGCACAGGGTGAGGGGGGAGAATTCCTCAAAAACTCAAGAAACCAGACCAAAGCTTTGGGAGTGGGCAGGGGGAGCAGCTCCCACCAGGTCCTTCCCACTTCCTGACCACCTGGGACGGAGCAAAAATGCCCCATTTTGAGAGTCACAAAACCTTTTAATGGAGTTTTTTAACACTGGTTTTATTCTGTATTTCTTCTTGCTGGTACTGAGCGACACCGTGTTGGAGTTGGACTTTGATGAGGTGAGGTGGGTTGGGCACCCCCCACCCAGTCCTGGATGATTCTGAGCACCAGGACAGGCTCAGGGCTCTGTCCCCTCCTCTCCTCCCCATGAGCTGAACTCTGGTTTTAAAATGTTCTTTTTAAACTCTTTCTGAGGCGGAAGGGACTCCCAGAGCTCAAGGGATTGGAGGTTTCTCTTCCTGTGCAGAACCCCCAGCCCACAGGAGATCCTGGCTCAGCATCTCCTGCCAGGAATTCCCAGTGAGCCTGGGGCAAATCTCCCAGGAAAACCCACTGGAAAGGGGTCCCAGAGCACCCCCAGCCCCATGTAACTCCTACTTGAGCACAGCTACTCTGTACTACCTCTGATCCTGATTAACTCGGCTCTGTTGTGCTGAGCCACCAACTGACCTTTAGGCTGCGGAATTAATCCATATTTTTTGATAACAGGGCTAAAAATGCAGAACAAGAAGGTAAAATCCTCCCACATGTTGTTCCTGACCCCATCCCGGCCCCCTGGCTCCCAGGGTGGGATTCACTTTAGCACTGCGATGTTTGCACAGAATTCCTTGGGGTTTTTTTTTGGTAACTGCAGCTCCCAGACCAGGCCTGATCCTGCACGGAGTGAGGTGCAGCATTTCCTATCACATGGAAATAAAACAGGAGTTCTATCCTTCAGCCAGAGCTTTACAACATTCCCTCCTTTCTATTTTTGGGTTGATTTTCCAGAAGGAATCAAACTATGCAACCCCTTCCTGCCCATGGCCATTGCCAGGAGAAGGGATGAGGAAGAGGAGCTGGAAGTGAGCTCGGGGGGATCACCCACGCCTTACACTTGGCCCTAAAAATGTTAATTTAGACCTAAAACCCCCAGAGTTAAGGCCTTTCCTACACCTAAATGCCCCCAAAGAAGGCCTTTCCTGGTGGGATCCCAACACTTTGAGTCCAGCCAGCAATGCTCCTTCTCTGCAGATTTTCAAATCCAAATTTCAGACACGCCAGGGATGGTTTGACTCCAGTGTTGTTTTCCCTGGTTTTATAAAATTCCCGAGCGTGGCTGAAGCCGTGGGAAGGGGAGGGTGTGACACCCACTCCAGCTGGCTCCTCTTACCTGGGAACAAATTCCACGTTTCTCCCTCAAACTGCAGGAATTCCAATGGACTTCAACCCCAGACAGGGCCATGCAGTGCTGGTTAAACAGCACAAGCTCTGCCCCTATTTGGTTCACCCCAAATTTGAAGCTGAGATGGTTAAAACCCAACCCAAACCCTTCACTATTTATGGACTCTTGGTTTAAATTCCACTTTCTGATGTTTATTTTTCCCCAAATTGGAGCAGCAGCTTTGTTTTGGTGTTGGGAATGCCCCAGGGCACGGGAGGGCAGGGGGAAGTGATGCTTCAGCACTCAGGTTTTGGGGGAATTTCTCTTCTTTTTGGGTAGCTCCATCCCAGTGGAGGCTGGACTTGGGTGGGGATGGGAAGCCCCCTGGGAGGGGAGAGGGAGAAGGCAGAAAATCTGTAGGAAAAGCAGCAGTGCTGGGGGGAAAACTCCAAACCTGGAGGAGAAGCACCAAACCTGTCCCCAGGAGGGATTTTTCCACGGGGAGACTGTGGTGTGACCCCAAGGTCAAACTAAGTGCACTTACTGGTGTGGTTGGAATTCAAATTGATCCTGGTGGAGGAAAACTTTGTCTTTCAGCGTGTGTAAAACCCGTTAACGAGATTTGATTTGATTTTATTAAATGAGATTCACCCTCGCCATCCCCCGGCCCCTCGGCGGAGGAGGCCGGGGCAGCTTTGGGTCTCACTAACGCGACACCGAGTGACCTGAATTAATTCTGCAGTGGTTTATTCACAAAAAAAACTCCTTTTTTTTTTTAATTAATTCCAGATTAATTGGTGATAATTGGCTTCCTGGTGAACAGGGCCAGAGCGTTGCACTTGGGCTGTACCTGTGGCCTCGTTGTGGCACCACAGACTCATTGACAATAAAAACCTTCAGCTGATGCACCTGAGGCTCCTTCATCCCCTCACCCTGAGGGCTCTGGGCATCCCCAATTCCCTCCTGGGGCTGCTCCTCATCCCCTTCTCCATCCAATTATTTTGGGATTTTGGGGTTCTTATTTATATTATTTATTGTGTGATTCCATTTTGGTACTAATTCTTGGCTTTCATTTAAAAAAGAACACCCTCAAACACCCCTCCCTCCCTGTTTCTGTCTGTCCTTGCTGCTCTTTTCCCCAGCTGCATCCCAAGGCTCCCTTTGGTACCCGAGTCTCAGGACAAAATTAGGGATAAAACCCAGCATGGGCCATATGGATGCTGAAGCTTTAAATGAAAAAGAGGTTTGGGGGTGGTTGGAAGGTGGGACCCCAGGAGCAGTTCCCCAAGGGATTTCTGGCATTGGGATTTTCTCTCCCAGCTCCCTGGTTTCCCTTCCTCCCGGCATTGTGGGCGGACACTCCGTGCCCAGCTCCATCTCTGATGATTTTCCTCCAGGATCTTCCCTCCTGCCATGGCCCCGACTGACCCCGTCTGGGCTCAAAGCCTCCAGGAAATTCCTCTCATCTGCCAGGTGCCCGAGCCAAAAGCTTTTCCCAGCCCCTGGGAACCTCTGCCAGGTGATCCTGCTGCAGGGAGAAAATCGGGGTGCACGAGGTGCAGCCTCCAAAGCTGCGACTGCCCCAAAAATCTGGGGGGAAATACACCAGGAATCAGAGCTGGAACTGGAGTTTCTGTGTGCCTGGGTTGTGTCAGGATTTATCCTGCTGCCTCGGCTGCCTCGGGCTTTGGGGTGCCCGGAGCTCTCGTGGCACCGAGGGGTGGCACAGGTGGCACCGAGGGGTGGCACAGGTAGCCCCGGGGCCACCATCCACCTGCTGCCCGCTGTGGGGTGGGGAGCTCCGCGAGCCCGGGGCCGGTTAGACTTGGCTGGGCTGGGAGGAGAAGGCTCCGTGTTTCTGCCGTGAGTCACCGAGCAGCTTCTCCCGCCGCCGTGTGCCCGGGAGGGGCCCCGCGCCCCCTCCCGCACCGCTGCCGGCGGGGTTTGGGGGTTCCCCCGCACTGCGCAGCGCTTGCGAGACCCCAGAACCGCCCGTCCCTGAGGGGTCGCCGTGGGGTCTGTACCCCCACCCCAACGCTGAACTTCTGGGGCGCCTCAGGCCGCCCCCCCGTCCCCGTCCGCCTGCGGAGCTCCCGGGCTCCCCCCCTTCCCCACCGGCGGTACCGGAATGCCGGGATCCGCGGGGTCGGGGTGAGCGGAATCCCGGGCCCCGAGGGGCGGGATGCCGAGGCAGGGATGCCAGGGGAGGGCGGGATGCCGGAGTGGAGGGCGGGATGCCGGAGCCGGGCCGGGCGCTCGGGGCTCTTTCCCGGGCCGCTCCGGCCCCGGCGCTCGGGGCCCGCCCGGCCAAAGTCCCTGCGCCATGAGCGGGGCCCCGGGCGGCCGCCGCCCGACCTTCCCCGGGCTCCCAGGTAGGGCCGGGGCCGGGGGCCGGGGGTTCTGGGGAGGCTCGGGGCGCTCGGAGCCCCGCACCCAGTGTCGGTCCCCGCAGGGGAACGGGTGCTCGAGGAGGCGGCGGGCGCCCGGCGGCGCCGCGGGAACGGCGGCGGCTCCGTCCCGGGGACGCTGCTCTGCACCAACCGGCGCCTCGCCTTCCTGCCCGGCCAGGTGCGACGGGAACACCGGGAATACCGGGAACGGGACCGCGGGGCCCCGCGCCGACTGCCCGGGCGAATCCCTGCCCCGGCGCGACCCCATCCCAGCGCATCCCGGTCCCATCCCGACCCCATCCCAGCGCACCCCGATCCTACTCCGACCCTACCCCACCGCACCCCGACCCTCGGCTCAGCCCCACACCATCCCTGCCTCCCATCCCAGCTCTATCCCGGCCCTCCTGGCTCCTCGACTGCGGAACTTTCACCCTGGGAACTCCTCACTGCAGGACATAGCGGGGGACAAGGGACATAGGTGCAGATGTGCCACCCCCAGATCCATCCCCAGCGCCCCTCCTGGGATGGGGGGACACTCCGGGGCAGTCTGCAGCCCTCCCCACTCTCCCGCAGGCTCCTGGCTCCCGTGGCCTCCTCCGCTCTGAGGACGAGGTGGCCCTGCCCTGCATCCACAAACTGGTGGCAGGTACTGGGGACACCTGGGGACACGCGGGATGAGCTGGGCCGGTCTCGGGGCTCCGCTGGCCCTGACAGCCTCATCCCCCCGACCCCAGCCAGCAGCTTCTCCAAGCCCAAGGTGCTCACGGCCGCCTCCACCCTCAAGTTCATCCCGGAGGAGCTCGCCGTGTTCTGCCGGGATTTCCGCCTGCTCCGCTTCTCCTTCCCCGAGAACGGTTTGGCTCCGCAGGCGTTCCGGGTACGCCAGGGAGGGACAGAAGGGTTGGACCCCCACTCTGGGGTACCCCGCGGTTCTGAGGAAGCCCGGGGCGCTCCCGCCTCACAGCGCACCCCTGGCTGCCCTCGCAGGTGGCCAACGCCATCGCACAGGCACGGGAGGCGGCTGCGAGGCTGGGGGACGCTGCTGATGGCTGGGCCAGCCCTGGAGAAGCCCCGACAGAGGAGGATGAGGATGAGGATGAGGATGGGGAGGATGGCTCGTCCACCACGCTGCTCTTCGAGAGCCTGCGGGACTGGGAGGAGGAGCTGCAGCGTCTCGGTGCTGCGGGCTGGAGGGTGAGCGCCGTCAATGAGCGCTTCGACATGGCCCCGAGGTACAGCCCCCAGCGCTGTCTGAGCCCCCCCAAACGGCACCTGAGATTTGGGGGGACCCCACCCCGTGTCCCACCTTCCCACAGCCTCCCCCAGTACCTCTGCGTGCCCACTGGGCTTCTGGACCACGACCTCAAGCGAACCTTTGCCCACTTCCAGGAGCGCCGGGTGCCTGTGAGTGCCTGGGCGGGCCCTGGCAGGGTGGGGGGCACTGGGGGATGTGGGGGTGTCACCCCCTTTCTCTTGCAGCGCCTGTGCTGGCACCAGCCGGGAGGGGGGGACCTGCTGAGAGCTGCCAGCTTCCACCCAGCCTCAGAGCCGGGCAGCGAGGACGTGAGGTGGGTGCCAGGGGGGCTGAGGGTGGGGGGGCTGGCACCACCTGGGGCTCCCTGTGCCCCCGGGCTGGCACCTCCCTGTGTCCCCGGGCTGGCACCACCCGGGGCTCCCTGTGCCCCCCAGGTGCCTGGAGGAGCTGCTGCTGGGGGGCCGTGGGCCCTGCGTGTTGGCTGACACGGCCGAGCTGCCCACGCTGGCTGACATTCAGCTCGCCCACCTGAGGCTGAGGGCGCTCTGCCTGCCAGGTAAGAGGCACCAGGGGGACACTGGGGACCCCCTGACCTCCTGGAAAGGCTGGGATTCCCCCCCTCTGAAAGCCCATCCCCTGGGATGCAGGTGCAGTGGCAGAGGAGAAGTGGCTCTCGGCCCTGGAGGGGACACGCTGGCTGGATCATGTGCGGTGAGCAGGGGACAAGGGGGACTTTGGGGTGCAGGGAGGTATTTTGGGGAAAATTCACCCTAAATCCCATGGTGGAATGTCCCCCACCAGCCCACCTGGCACTGTGGGGTGATGGGGGCATTGTGGTGGGTGTATGAGCCACCCAAATGTGTGACTGTGACATTTTGGGGGTGCCCTGAACCCCTGTTTTTGCCCCCCAGCTCCTGCCTGAGAAAAGCAGCGGAGGTGGCGTCGCTGCTGGCAGGGAAGCGCTGCTCCGTGGTCCTGCAAGGTGGGGGCTGCAAAAAGATGGGAGGGGGCTGCAAAGGGAACCCCCCCTCACCACTTTGTCCCCTCAGAACCCTCAGACCGGGACCTGAACTGCCTGCTGGCCTCCCTGGTGCAGCTCCTGGGGGACCCCCACGCCCGCTCCCTGCCCGGCTTCCAGAGCCTGGTGCAGCGGGAGTGGGTGGCAGCCGGGCACCCCTTCCCACAGCGCCTGGGGCTGCTGTGCCAGGACAGCCCCCGGGAGGAGGTGAGACCCCCACTCCTGTCCCACCCCTAACCCCAGGAGGAGCTGAGACCCCCACTCCTGTCCCATCCCTAACCCTGGCAGGAGCTGAGACCCCCACTCCTGTCCCACCCCTAACCCCAGGAGGAGATGAGACCCCCACTCCTGTCCCATCCCTAACCCTGGCAGGAGCTGAGACCCCACTCCTGTCCCATCCCTAACCCTGGCAGGAGCTGAGACCCCACTCCTGTCCCATCCCTAACCCTGGCAGGAGGTG
>JAWMQZ010000103.1:5671014-5686092 GCA_035584835.1 Tangara arthus | reverse complement strand
TTTCCTTTCCTTTCCTTCCCTTCCCTTCCCTTCCCTTCCCTTCCCTTCCCTTCCCTTCCCTTCCCTTCCCTTCCCTTCCCTTCCCTCTAGTCAGTGACACTTCAAACAATTCAAACATAAATTATTTCATTTCTGAATTAGAACTAATTAACTGACTGGTCCATTTAAGGAATTAAGCACGTGGCATCCTGTAATTTTTTTTATAATTATCAAAATAGTGAAATATAGTCTGAGTGGGGGTTGTGATTGCTGAAGGATTTGGGGAATTCAGGAAGTTGTTGCTGTCTGGGAGGCACCTGGGCAGGGAGAGGTGGTTTTGCCTGGAGCTGGGAAGGTGTGGGAGGCAGGGACATGGGAAGGAAGAAAGGCAGGAGCTGATTTTGGCATTAATAATTGAGTTAAACCAGTTATTTCCCTGATTCCCCGCATTTTGGCCCTGTGGTGCTGGGAAGGAGCTGTGTCTGCATCTCAGCTCTGTGTTCAAAAGCACAAATTTTGTGAAATGTGCAGTTTAATGTTCTCTGGGATTTGTTTGATCCTGTGGCTCCAGAGCCACCCTAATTAGGGAGCTTTGTGTGATCCTACTCTGGCCATGCCAGGAACAGATGCTGCAGGGCCTGAGCAGAGCCAATTACACCTGAAAGGGAAAACCAGGCTCAGGAGGAAATAATCATTTATTTGTGGGGTTTTTTTTAATGGGATAATTGGCAGAAAGGAAGTTTGGGGGAACCCTGGCTGCCCCAGTCAGAATTGCCCAAATTCTCCAGGGATGAGGATTCCTCACTGTCCCAGGGCTGCACACACTCTCTATCCCATCTCTCTTCTCACCCACTTGCATCCAAACCCTTTCCTCTTGCTGTAAACTTTGTGTTCCCTTCTCTTTAACCCCTTTTTGGCAGCAGAAACCCCCTCTGCACTCATGATTTCCAGATCCAGTTGGAATTTCAGACCCAGCTGGAATTTTGGTTCCTGGAGGTGCCCAGAGCTGCTTTTCTTCTCTTTAACCCCTTTCTTGGCAGCAGAAACCCCCTCTGCACCCACGATTTCCAAACCCAGCTGGAATTTGAATTCCTTGGGGGGGACTCCCTGACACCCCTAACTCCATCCTCCCCCCCAGGAATGCCACCCATGCAGGTGCACCACGGCCCCCCTGGCATGGGGCAGCACCACCCGGGACCACCAGGCTCAGGAGGGCAGCCACCCCCCCGGCCCCCTCCAGGAATGCCACACCCCGGACCCCCCCCAATGGGGCTCCCCCCTCGGGGGCCACATTTCGGATCTCCAATGGGTGAGTGGGCTCTGCTTTGGGGGAGGAGGAGGAGGAGGGGTGTGAAGTAAAACCTTTGGGGTGTTCACAGAGCTTCCTCATTGGGACCCTGCAACCCCCCCATGGGGATATCCCCAGCTTTGGGGTGGTTCTGGAACCCATGGGGCTTTTGGGAGCAATTCCTGATTTTGGGGAGTATTTGCCAAGCTGGGGGTGGGGGGGCACCCCTGGGTGTGGGTGGGCACCTCCAGGGAAGTTTGGGAGGTGGGTTTGGATCGTGTTCCTCCAGGGGTTTTGGGGGGCTCTCTCCTCTCCCCCTCTCACTGAACCCCCCTGTTTTTGGAGCAATTCTTGATTCTGGGGAGTGTTTACCAAGCTGGGTGTGGATGGGGCAGGGTGGGCACCTCCAGGGAAGTTTGGGAAATGGGTTTGGGCTGGTGGATCATGTCCCTCCAGGGGGTTTGGGGGGCTCTCTCCTCTCCCCCTGGCTCTGACCCCCCCTGTTTTTGGAGCAATTCCTGATTTTGGGGAGTGTTTGCCAAGCTGGGTGTGGATGGGGTGGGGTGGGCACCTCCAGGGAAGTTTGGGCTGCTGGATCACGTTCCTCCAGGGGGTTTTGGGGGGCTCTGTCCCTTCCCCCTGGCACTGACCCCCCCTCCTGTCCCCACAGGTCCCCCGGGGCCGCTGCCGCACCACGGGCTCCGCGGGCCCCCCCCGCTGATGCCACCCCACGGCTACAATGGACCCCCCAGGCCCCCCCCCTACGGCTACCAGAGGGTCCCTCTGCCCCCTCGACCAGCTCAGAGACCCCCTGGAGTCCCCCCCCGAGGACCCCTGCGGGGACCCCTGCCCTGAGACGGGGGGGACTCTGTGCTCCCCATCCTTCCCCAGCCCTTGGTATCGACATTCCCACTCCTGCAAAGGGCTGGGGGCCATCCCCTGCTCCTCCCTTCCCTCCCCATTTCTTCCCCCTGTTTGTTTTTATAGTGGTAATTTTCCTCCCTCTCCCCATCTCCTCCTGTTTCTCTTCCCCTGGAAGCTTTTCCAAGCTCGTTTTTACTGGGTTTTTGTTGGTTTTGTATGGAAAGCAGTGGCCAACCACTTGCAAATAAAGGATTTAGGAACCAAAAGGGTTTCTGGATTGGGATTGAGATCTCTTCTTCCCTGCTTGGGCCATTGGGAAGAACCAGGCTGGGGGGATTTGGGGCAGAGCTGAGCCATGGTCTGATCCCTGCTCCACCTGTAAGCCTGGAAGTGTGTGCTACTCCAAGGAATGTCTGGATTCCCATTCTTGAGCTGCCCAAATCCAGGGAGCTGAGGTTGGACTCTGGAATATTTTGGTGCCAAGGTTTAGCCAAAGCCAAACATTGCCCTGGGATATTTTCAAACCCCTCCTGCCCCTGGGCAATGCCAGAGCCCCCAAGAGCTGGGAGTTTGTGGGGGGACATGGAAGTGGGAATTTGCTGCTTCCTTCCTTCTTCATCTCTTCTTCATCTTCTTACAACCAGGTGGGAGCCCTGGAGTCTGGATGGGATAGAAGGGAAGGTTGGAACCCTCTCCTGATCCTTCACATCCAGAAATGTGGGGAGAACCCCACGTGGATGGGTGGAGTGAGTGGATTTAGGTGTCGGGGTGGGAATGGGACTCCCATTCCCTGTGGTGCTGAGCCGAGGGGCTGAAGAATCTCCAGGATCCAAAGATTCCTGTTTGGATGCAGGGAGCCCCAGGGTGACATTTCCCTGCTCCTCAGTCCTGGAAGCCACCAGGATCCCCCCGGGGCAGCCAATCTCCCTGCATGGACACCATCATCATCATCATCATCATCATCATCATCATCATCATCATCATCCCCTTCTCCCCTGGAGGCATCCACGGTCACCCCATTTTATCCCCTCATCCCTGGTGTTCTGTCATTCCCAGTTACATCCTCTCTTCCCCATGACTGCAACCCTTTGTCAGCCCTGATTTTCTCCCCTTTTTTCTCCCATTTTACCTCAGTTTTTATCCCATTCCCTTCATCTCTTTCCCAGTTACATCCTCTCTTCCCCGTGACTGCAACCCTTTGTCAGCCCTGATTTTCTCCTCTTTTCTCCCATTTTATCCCAGTTTTTATCCCATTTGCCTCAACTCTTTCCCACATTTTGGGCTGGACGGGGCTCTCAGGACAAGAGGAGCCATTCTCTGTCTTCCTGCCAAGCCTGTTCCCTCTGACGATCCCCAAAACCACCCTGGGGGCTCTGTGGTAACAGTGGCACTCGAGTCACACGGTGCCTGAGGATGTGGCACTCCTTGTCCCCTCCCCTGTGATCCCTGGAGGGCACAGCCTGGATCCTGGTGCTGCCCATTCCTCCACTGCCAGCCTCATCCTGCACTTCCACCCCTCTTTTAGGATTTTTTTTTCCCAACTATCAATGTCACAATTTTCTTCTCAGCTCGTGGGTTTCTAAATCCTTCCCAGTGCTTCCCAATCCTTCCCAGTGCAGGTTCCCATCCTCATTTTTCCAGCCTGAGGGGTGAAACGCTGATCTTGATGGATCCTGCCAGAGTGTGAGGCTTTGGGGTTGGCACCCTGGAATTTGGGGAGGGATGCAGGAGGAGGGGAAGGTTGAGGCTCTGGGAATGTTGGGGTGCAGGATGAAGGGGCTCTGGGAGCACTGGAAAACCAGTGAAGGGGGTCAAGGAGGATTTTGCTTGTGGGGTCACCCCAAACTCCCCCCACTCTGAGCTCAGCCAGTCCCAGGAGCACCCAGCACCCCACAGCCCCAGGGTTTTGGGGTTTTTTTTGCAGCTCCCAATTTCCCACCCTCAGGAATCCATCCATGGGAAACGGGGGTGGCTTTGGACATCCCGTGCTGCAACGTGCATCTCCAGCCCTAAAAATTCCCTAAAAAAAAAAAAAAAAAAATCCATCGGGGGGGCTTTTTTGTGTCGCCTTGTAGCCTCGGGGGGCCGTGTCTGACCAGCCCAGGCGGGGACGATTTGATCCCAAAAAATCCCAATCCAGCCCCGCGGAGGCTGTGACTCAGCCGTGACGGGGGCGGGGGGCGGCAGCGCGGGGTGGGGGCGGGCTGAGCATCACCGAGAGCTCCGGGGGGGGCCCCCGCTTGGTGCCCCCCACCCCTCCCGCATCTCCCCTCCACCCTCATCCTCCGGAGCGGCTCCATCGCGGCGGCTCCATCACGGGAACCCCGATCCCCGGGAGCTCCGCTGGCGCATCCCGGGAGATCCAGCGCTCCCCCCTCGGTGGGCCGAGCCCCCCGCCCCCGCCGAGCCCCCCCACCCCGGTTCTCCGCGTGCCGTGGTTGATCCCTCCCTTCCCGGGGCTGCGCCGATGGACTCTCCCAGCGCTCCGTGTGTGCGGCGGAGGCTGCGGCGTTAGCGCTGGTACCCGGAGCATCCTCTTGCATCTCCGTATCCCTTCCCGAGCATCTTTCCTCACCGGAGCATCCCCCGGGAAGGAGCTGGAGCGGGGCGAGGGCTGAGCCAGGTAAGGGGGAACAAAAAACGGGTTTATAGCCCGCATCCCCCCCACTCCCCGCGGCGTTAATCGGAGCCGCTGATGGATTCGGGGTTCGGCTTCTCCTTCCCCACTTGCTGTGGCCATTTTGTCCTGGAAAACCTTCCCGGGAGCCGGGCTCTGCCTTTGGATGTGCGTTTTTGGGGGGCTCCTCTCATCCCCCCCACGCAGAGCAGCCGGAGGGGATCGGGAATTCGCCGCAGGGATGGGAGGGGAGAACCGGGGGGGTTTTTGGGGAAGGGGTAACGGGGGGCGGATGTTTTGGGGTGACCTTGGACACGAGCGATTCCCAACTCTTCCCCCTTGTCGCCATGTTCCTGGCGTTCCGCAGGGAGGCTGGGGGCTGCGGGGGGGTTTGGGGGGTGAGGGGGGATGCAGCCCCCCCATCGTGGGGGTTTTGGGGTGCACGGTTTCATCCATCCTCGGCTCCTCTTGGAGGAGACACGTCCAGAGCCGATAACCTTGTGCAGAGCTGTCCAACGCCACGGCGGGGCTGCGGGGCCGGCAGCGTGCTCAGCCCCCCAAATGGGCTTTTTTGGGGGGATCTCCTTGGCTCTCACATTTCAGGGATTGTGGTCTGGGGGGTTTCTGGCTCTCCTGTGGGATCAAACCCCCCGATCTCAGCCAGCTCTGGCTCCTGGCGTCGGCTCGGCCGCTCGAGGCTCCCTGGTTCGTGCGGCCGCTCTCTGTGACGGAGCCAGCCGTGACCTTGCTCCCCCAGCCCATCCTCTTCCTCACCGTGCTCCCAGCCTCTCCCTGCTCCCCCCTTCCTCCTCCTCCCGACCCCAAACACCTCCCGGTCCGTGCAATGCCGGCCCCACACGGCGAGATTCCGAAGGGAACCTCGAGCCTGGCTGGAGCAAAGTGACCTTGGTCATGGATCCAGGAGCCCCGGGGAGGGGACTGGGGTCTCCCTGCAGCCGTGGGGGGGAATTTACAATTTTATCCTATAAAACCACCTGCCTGCCTCTGCTCGGGAGTGGGGGCCCGTGCTGTGCCGCAGCCCCCCTCCCTGCAGGCTTCCCAAAGAGCTCAAATCTAAATTTAGCGTCCCTGCATGCCCTGTCCCCTCTCCTGGCCAGGGGGGGACACGTCGCCGGCTGCGTCCCTCAGCTCTCAGCTCCTTCCCGCCTGGCCAGAGATAAAAATAGCGCTTGGGGGGGGGGTCCACGGCGGCCCCCGAGGGTGGAGGAGCAGCAGCATCGGGGGCTGGGGGGCTGCGGGTCCGTCCCTGTCACGAGCTGAGCCGGGCTCCGTGCGGTGGGTGTGGGATGCTAGGATGTGAGGGGACAAGGAGATGCCACCCCCAGGGATTTGGATGTCCCTGTTCTCCTGCCCGGGGGACTCGTGGTACCCCCCAGCCCCCTTTGGCCAGGTCAGCACGTGGCAGGGCTGGCGTCTCCCGCAGTAAATCCTGCCTGGCAGCTCCTGCAGTGAGCGTGGCCTGGCACAGTCAGGTCATTGGCACTCGAGGGACCCCCCCAGGGATCCTCTGAGGGGCTCCTGTACCCTGAGCCACCCAGCCAGGGCGGTGCTGGGCGGGTTTGGGGACCTCCTGACCCCCTCATCCTCCCTGTGGTGCCCAGGGGAATGGGGAGTTTTGGTCCAGACCTTGTTTTTTGGGGTCCTGGGGATGCTCAGGGGCAGCTGTGTCCCTGCTGTCCCCCTGTGCTTTGGGATGAGGGCAGGAGGGATGGATCCAGGGGGACTGGGGGGTCCCAGGGAGCTGTGGCAGCTGGAGCCCCCCAAGTGAGGGGAAGGGGTTGGCATGGAACCAGCCTGTCTCAGCCTGTCCCCACCCCAGCCCCCACTGCTGCTGCACCAGGGGGTCCCCAAATCCCAGAATCACAGAATGATGAGGCTGGGAGAGACCTCTAAGGTCGAGTCCAACCTATGCCCTAACACCTCAACTACAGCACCCAGTGCCACGTCCAGTGTTTATTTAAACACATCCAGAGACGGTGATTCTACACCTCCCTGGGAAGAGCATTCCAGTACTTTAGTATTCTTTCAGTAAAAATTATTTTCCTAATATCCAACTGGGAAGACAATCCCAGTACTTTATTATTCTTTGGGTGAAATTTTTTTTTTCCTAATATCCAACCTCTACCTTCCCTGACGCAGCTTGAGACTGTGTCCTCTAATCCTCCTGTTTCCATCTGCGATGGAGGAAAAAGTACAAAGTGACACTCAGGGCCACCATCACCCGACTCAGCCTGGTTTTGTCTGGGCTTCCCAGGTCCAGGCTGGCACCCAGGGTCCTCCCACCCCCCATTCCATGGATGGGTAGCTCCAGCACCCCTCTCCCCTCACCCCGGGCCTGAGGGCGCAGCTCCCGGAGCAGAGACACCCCGAGCAGCCGCAGCAGCCCCGCGCCAGCCCCGAGGGCACCATGGAGGAGTCGTTCCGGGACCGGACCGCCTTCATCCGCGGCGCCAAGGACATCGCCAAGGAGGTGAAGAAACACGCGGCCAAGAAGGTGAGCAGGGGCATGGACCGAGTGCAGGACGAGTACACCCGCCGCTCCTACTCGCGCTTCGAGGAGGAGGAGGATGATGAAGACTACGCGCCCCAGGACGGCTACTACAGAGGCGGCGAAGGTGCCAACGAGGAGGAAGGGGTGTCCAGCGACGCCACGGAAGGCCACGATGAGGAGGATGAGATCTACGAGGGCGAATACCAAGGGATCCCCCGGCAGGAGTCGCTGAAGGGCGGGGAGCGCCTGGGGGCCGCGGCGGCCGCCGGAGCTTTCGATGACAGCGAGGGGCAGCGCAGGAAGGACCGCGAGGAGCTGGCGCAGCAGTACGAGCTCATCCTGCAGGAATGCGGCCACGGCCGCTTCCAGTGGACCCTCTACTTTGTCCTGGGCCTGGCCCTGATGGCTGACGGCGTGGAGATCTTTGTGGTGGGCTTCGTCCTGCCCAGCGCCGAGAAGGACATGTGCCTGTCCGACTCCAACAAGGGCATGCTGGGTGAGGAGAGGGGCTCGGGGGGGCACGGAGGGGGGCGTGGATGGGGGGGATAGGAGGGTCAGGGGGAAATGTGGGATGTAGGGGGACACGAGGATATGTTGGGGGGCAGAGGAGCACAGAAGGATGGGGATGGGGAAGGACATGGGGGGTCATAGGGGCTATGGAAGAACACAGGAAGAATTGGGAGGCCATGGGGTGTGGGGTCCAGGAAGGGATGTGGGGACCAGGAAGAATTGGGAGGCCATGGGGTGTGGGGTCCAGGAAGGGATGTGGGCACCACGACCCCTTGGTGAGGGCTCCCACCATCCTCCTCCCAGTCCCACACTGCTCCCCACATGAGCAATGGCTGAAATTTGGGCTGACCAGTGGATGCTGAGGCTGGGTTTGGGGGGGCCCTGGGGGGCTTTGTTCCATTGCTTCCCCCTTCTCTGTGATGCCTGTTGGAGCCTGACATCCCCCCCAAACCCCAGGGGACACCAGTACCCCCAATCCCTGAGATGGGACAGAGGGCAGGGATGGATGAGGGGGTCCTGGGGTCCCACAGTCCCTGAGCAGAGCAGGGGACAACAGGGAATTCTGTCCCCTCTCCAACATTTCAGAGAGAGGGTCCCAAGACCCGAGGACGCTCCCCCTCCTCCAGGTGACTCGGGGTGCAGGTCCCTGTGTCCCCCAGCCCTGACCTCGCTGTGTGTCCCCCCCTCGCCAGGGCTCATCGTGTACCTGGGCATGATGGTGGGCGCGTTCGTGTGGGGCGGGCTGGCCGACCGGCTGGGCCGAAGGCAGTGCCTCCTCATCTCCCTCTCCGTCAACAGCGTCTTCGCCTTCTTCTCCTCCTTCGTCCAGGGCTACGGCACTTTCCTCTTCTGCCGCCTGCTCTCGGGCGTGGGGTAAGGGGGGCCCTTCCTTTGGGTTTGCTTCCTTTGTCCTCCAGACCAAGGAAGGAATGATCAATCTGATTCCTTGTTCTCATAAAGCTAATTTGTTATTTTATGGTGCTGTATTATGTTAAAGAATGCTAAACTATACTAAAGAAAACAGAAAGGATACTTCTGGGGGGGGGCAGCTGTTGTATTTTTGTTCTCCCCAGGTGAAGGAAGGAAGGATGAATCTGATTCCGGGTTCTCATAAAGCGAATTTATTATTTTATGATCCTGTATTATTTTATGATATTATATTATATTAATATTAACTATACAAAAGAATACAGAAAGGATACTTCTGGGGGGGGCAGCTGTTGTATTTTTGTTCTCCCCAGACGAAGGAAGGAAGGATGAATCTGATTCCGGGTTCTCATAAAGCAATTTATTATTTTATGATACTGTATTATTTTATGATACTATATTATGTTAATATTAACTATACTATACTAAAGAATACAGAAAGGATATTGCAGGGGGGGCAGCTGTTGTACTTTTGTTTCCTCCAGACAAAGAAAGGAAGGATGAATCTGATTCCATGTTCGCATAGAGCTAATTTATTATGATACTATATTATATTATAATGGTATATTATATTAATATGAACTATACTATACTAAAGAATACAGAAAGGATACTTACAGAAGTCTAAAAAGATAATAATGAAAAACTCGTGGCTCTCTCCAGAGTCCCGACACCGCTTGACCCTGATTGGCCAAAGAGTCAAAACAACTCACAGCAGAATCCAATGAAACAACCACCTGTGGGTAAACAACCTCCAAACCACATTCCAAAGCAGCAAAACACAGGGGAAGCAAATCAGATAATTCTTGTTTTCCTTTTCCCTCTGAGGCTTCTCAGCTTCCCAGGAGAAAACTCCTGGGCGAAGGGATTTTCCCAGGAAACGTGAATGTCCCAGCCACGCAGGGACCCCCAGAGCAGGGGCTGATCCCCCCCTGCGTGTGGTGGGGCAGGGGGCTGACGCTGCTCCCTCCCCTCCATCCCCAGCATCGGCGGCTCCATCCCCATCGTCTTCTCCTACTTCTCGGAGTTCCTGGCGCAGGAGAAGCGCGGGGAGCACCTGAGCTGGCTCTGCATGTTCTGGATGATCGGGGGCATCTACGCCTCGGCCATGGCCTGGGCCATCATCCCGCACTACGGTAGGAGCCCTGGGCTGGTGGCACACGGGGGGTGAGCCGGGGCTCGGCCCCACCACTGTGTCCTGTCCCCCTGTCCAGGCTGGAGCTTCCAGATGGGCTCTGCGTACCAATTCCACAGCTGGAGGGTTTTTGTCCTCGTCTGCGCCTTCCCCTCGGTCTTCGCCATCGGGGCGCTCACCACCATGCCGGAGAGCCCACGCTTCTACCTTGAGGTGGGCTCTGGGGGGGCCACGGGGGGGAATTTGGGGTGCATCAGGGACCTGGAGTGGGGGGTGGAGGAAGGGACAGCCCAGGTGGTGGTGGAGATGGGGCAACCCAGACAGGGGGTGGTGAGGCCAGGACAGGAAGCCCCAGATGGGTTTTGGAGAGGGGTGGAATGGGGCAGGAACCCCCCAAGTGGATGATGGGACCCAGAGGGATGGGGGGACCCCGAGGAGGTGATTATGAAGATGATGGAGGGATCCCCAGGTGGGTGGTGGAACTCAGGTGGATGATGGTACCCAGAGGGATGGGGGGACCCTGAGGAGATCCTGATGAAGATGGTGGAGGGATCCCTGGGTGGGTGGTGGGACCCAGGCAGGGAACGCTGATGGGGGGTCAGGGTTCAGATTTGGGGTTTCCCAGGGTGACCTGGGACCTGTCCCTGCCCTCACAGAACGGGAAGCACGACGAGGCCTGGATGGTGCTGAAGCAGGTCCATGACACCAACATGAGGGCCAAGGGCCACCCCGAGAGGGTCTTCTCGGTAAGAACCCCCCAGGGCTGAACCCTGGGGTCCCCAGCACCCCAGGGTTCAGCCTGGGGTGGGGGTGGGGTGTCCTCCAGGAGCAGGGGTGCAATTCCCACCTCTGGGAAAAGCACCACCTGGGGAATGCTGCTGTAACAGGTGGGGAAACTGAGGCACAACTGGGTGCTGGGTGGAGGATTTGGGTGCAAGGAGTGAGGTTTTGGGTGCAAGGAGTGAAGTTTTGGGTGCAAGGAGTGAGGTTCTAGGTGCAAGGAGTGAGGTTCTGGGTGCTAGGTAGAGGTTTTGGGTGCAAGGAGTGAGGTTTTGGGTGAAAAGAATGAGGTTTTGGGTGCAAGGAGTGAAGTTTTTGGTGGCTTCCTGGTGTCCCCAAACTGTCCCACCCACAGGTCACCCACATCAAGACCATCAAGCGGGAGGACGAGCTCATCGAGATCCAGTCGGACACCGGGACGTGGTACCG
Source organism: Tangara arthus (assembly GCA_035584835.1). Classification (NCBI taxonomy): domain Eukaryota; kingdom Metazoa; phylum Chordata; class Aves; order Passeriformes; family Thraupidae; genus Tangara; species Tangara arthus. The sequence goes on along the minus strand of JAWMQZ010000103.1, from coordinate 5,675,051 downwards.
GCGCTGGCTGGTCCGATGCCTCAACCTGTCCCAGCAGGTGAGGCCGGGGCCACCCAGGGCTCCCCGTGCCCCCCGTCACCTCCCGTGTCCTTGTCACCTCCCGTGTCCCTGCGCAGGTCTGGAGCAACTTCCAGCAGTGCTTCGTGCCCGAGTACCGGCGGGTGACGCTGATGATGATGGCGGTGTGGTTCACCATGTCCTTCAGGTGCTGCGGGGTGGGGTGGGATCCATGGGATCAGTGGGATCCGTGGGATGGGATCAATGGAATCCGTGGGATGGGATGGGATCAATGGGATGGGATCACAGGATGAGATGGGACAGGATGGGATCAATGGGATGGGATCAATAGGATGGGATCAGTGGGATGGGATCGATGGGATGGGATGGGATAGGATGGTATCAATAGGATGGGATCAGTGGGATGGGATGGGATCCATGGGACAGGATGAGACAGGATGGGATGGGATCCATGGGATGGGATGGGATGGGATGGGATCAGTGGGATGGGATGGGGCAGCACCGAGTGGGATGTGATGGAACAAGCGTCCCTGGGACAGCCCTGGGAGCTCAGGGCTGGCTCTGGGAGCCCCGGGCCAGCTCTGGCAAGCCCAGGTGTGTGGTGCCCGCTCACCCCTGTCCCCGCAGCTACTACGGGCTCACCGTGTGGTTCCCGGACATGATCAAGCACCTGCAGAGCATCGAGTACGCGTCGCGCACCAAGCTCTTCACGCGCGAGAAGGTTCGGCACTTCACCTTCAACTTCACCCTGGAGAACCAAGTGCACCGTGGTGGGGAGTACTTCAACGACAAGTGAGCGAGGGGAGGCTGAGCCCAGCCTTGCTGAGCTTGGGGCTGAGCTTGGGGGGCATCTGGGCTCTCCCTCCTGTCCCCACCCCGTGCAGGTTCATCGGGCTGAAGATGAAGTCGGTGACGTTCGAGGACTCGCTCTTTGAGGAGTGTTACTTCGAGGACATCACTTCCAGCAACACCTTCTTCAAGAACTGCACCTTCATCTCCACCGTCTTCTACAACACAGGTGGGGCAATGGGATCCACCCAGGGTGGCCCCCAGGGTTTTGGTGGAGATGGATGTGGGCCACCAGCATGGAGGAAAGTCAGGGAAGCCCTCAGTGCCATGATGGAGTTGGGGTGGCAGAGATAACCTGACACAGAGTGGCCCCAAGGGTTTGGATGGAGATAGGGGTGGGCCACCAGCTTGGAGGAAGGTCAGGAAAGTCCCCAGTGGCACGATGGAGTTGGGGTGGTAGAGATAATGTGACCCATCAGGTTGGAGGAAGGTCAGGAAAGCCCTCAGTGACACCATGGAGTTGGAATGCTAGAGATAACCTGACCCACCAGGGTTTTGGTGGAGATGGGGGTGGGCCACCGGGTTGGAGGAAGGTCAGGAAAGCCTCCAGTGGCATGATGGAGTTGGGGTGGTGGAGACAATGTGACCCACCAGGGTTTTGGTGAAGATGAGGGTGAGCCACCAGCTTGGAGAAAGGTCCCCCATGGCATGACGGAGTTGGGGTGGCAGAGATAAGGACCAGAGTGGTCCCCAGGGGGGTGGTGGAGGTGTGGTTGACCCACCAGGTGAGGTGGGAGGGGCCAGCAGGTCTGCAAGGAGATGGGGTGACCCCATGGCCCCGCTGTCCCCCCAGATCTGTTCGAGTACAAGTTCATCAACAGCCGGGTGGTGAACAGCACGTTCCTGCACAACAAGGAGGGCTGCCAGCTGGACTTCAGCGACGACAACAACGCCTACATGATCTACTTTGTCAGCTTCCTGGGCACCCTGGCTGTGCTCCCCGGCAACATCGTCTCGGCCCTGCTCATGGACAAGATCGGCCGCCTGCGCATGCTGGGTGGGCAACGGGACGGGGCAGCCTTGGTGGGGCTGGGGGGTCCTGGAGGTGCCTCTTGATCTTCCACCATCACCTTTACCCTGGTAGGTCACCCCATCTCCATCATCCTTTGAGGACTTTCTTCATCCTCCTTCCACCTGTTGGTCACCTCCATCTCTGGTGACCTCTTGGGCAGTCACCCCCATCTCTTGAGCTACCACCATCACCTTTACCCTGGTGGGTCATCCCATTTCCATCACCCCCTTTCCTGCTCCTCCTCCCACCCATTGGTCACCTCCATCTCTGGGGACCTCCTGATGGGTCACCCCCATCTCTTGACCCATCACCTTTACCCTGGTGGATCACCCCACCTCCATCACCCCTTTGGGGAATTTCCTGCTTCTCCTTCCACCCGTTGGTCACCTCCATCTCTGGGGACCTCTTGGGGACCTCCTGGTGGGTCACCCCCATCTCTTGACCCACCACCATCACCTTTACCCTGATGGGTCACCCCACCTTCATCCATCACCCCTTTGGGGAACTTTCCTGATCCTTCTCCCACCCATTGGTCACCACCATCTCTGGGAACCTCCTGGTGGGTCAACCCCATCTCCCTCTCCCTTTTGGGACTGTCAGCCCCACCTCGTGCCTCAGTTTCCCCACGCTCTGACGTGTCCCCATGTCCCTCAGCTGGCTCCAGTGTCATGTCCTGCATCAGCTGCTTCTTCCTGTCCTTTGGGAACAGCGAGTCTGCCATGATCGCCCTGCTCTGCCTCTTTGGGGGCGTCAGCATCGCCTCCTGGAACGCGCTCGACGTGCTCACCGTGGAGCTCTACCCCTCTGACAAGAGGTGAGGGCACGGGACGGAGATTTTGGGTGCAAGAAGTGAGGTTTCGGGCGCTAAAAGTGAAGTTTTGTGTTCAAGGAGTGAAGTTTTGGGTGGTAGGTGGAGGATTTGGGCGCTGGATGGGGGTTTTGGGTGCTGGGTGGAGGTTTTGGGTACAAGGAGTGAAGTTTTGGGTGCTGGGTGCCAGCTGTGGGCTCCCACCTGTTTCTGGGCACTGCCTGCCAGCTCTGGCACTCATTTTGGGGTGCTGGGTGCCAATGTAAGGATTTTGAGTTCCCATTTTGGGGTTTGGAGCTCCCATTTTGGAGTGCCAGGTGCCAATTTAAGGGTTTGGAGTTCCCATTTTGGGGGGCTGGGTGCCAATGTAAGGATTTTTGAGTTCCCATTTTGGGGTTTGGAGTTCCCATTTTGGGGTGCTGGGTGCCCATTTAAGGGTTTGGAGTTCCCATTTTGGGGCGCCGGGTGCCCATGTAAGGATTTTGAGTTCCCATTTTGGGGTTTGGAGTTCCCATTTTGGGGTTTGGCATTCCCATTTTGGGGTACTGGGTGCCCATTTAAGGGTTTGGAGTTCCCATTTTGGGGTTTGGAGTTCCCATTTTGGGGTGCTGGGTGCCCATTTCAGGGTTTGGAGTTCTCATTTTGGGGTTTGGAGCTCCCATTTTGGGGCACCAGGTGCCCATGTAAGGATTTTAAGTTCTCACTTTGGAGTGCCTGGTGTCCATTTCAACCCTCCAGGTGCCAGTTTCGTGGCACCACCCACCCTCTGCAGGTACCCCCTGAGACTGAGCACCCACCCCTACCCCCGCTGGGTGCCCTCACCAACCCCAACCCTCCTCATCCTCCCCAGGACGACGGCTTTTGGCTTCCTGAACGCTCTGTGCAAGCTGGCAGCCGTGCTGGGCATCAGCATCTTCACCTCCTTCGTGGGCATCACCAAGGCCGTGCCCATCCTCTTTGCCTCAGCTGCTCTGGCCCTCGGCAGCTCCCTGGCCCTCAAACTGCCCGAGACGAGGGGGCAGGTCCTGCAGTGATGGGGGGCTGGGGGAGAGGGACCCCCCCCCCCTTTCCCTGGGGTACCCCCCAAAATCCAGCATTTCCCCCCCTCCTCTCCATCTCCTCGTGCCCCCGGGGTTAGTTCTGCGTTAGACACTGTGAAACGTCTTCTTGGAGCATTCGGGATCTTTTTCATTTGCACTTGGACCCCCCCACCACCCCAAAAAAAATCCCTCTGTACCCCCAAAACCTCCCTGACACCCCCTCCCCCAAAATGCCCTCCTGACCCCCAATTCTCCCCCCCTCAGAGCCCCCCGCCCCAGTTTATTTTCTTGGTGTCACCCCCTGTGTGAG
>JAWMQZ010000103.1:5648434-5663204 GCA_035584835.1 Tangara arthus | reverse complement strand
TTAATTAGAAACAACCACATGAGACCAATCAAAGATGCACCTGTTGCATTCCACAGCAGCCGATAATTATTGTTTACATGTCATTTCTGAGGCTTCTCAGGAGAAAAAGATCTTAATGAAAGGATTTTTCAGAAAACCTGTCCGTGACAATAAGGCAAACCGCCCACTTGACAAAAGCCAACAGCCACTCAGATGGTAACAGAACACATCTCGCCTCGAAATCTACAACAGGGGGAGGACAGGCTGCCCTTTTCCCCACCCCATCCCTTCTCTCTCAGTCTCTTCCCAGTGCAAGATCCTCCGCTGCAACTCGGAGTACGTGGCGGCCACGCTGCACCTGCGCGGGCCCGAGCGCGGCGCCGCCTTCTGCACCGCGCTGCGCTCCTACTCGCTGTGCACCCGCCGCACCGCCCGCACCTGCCGCGGCGACCTGGCCTTCCACTCCGCCGTGCACGGCATCGAGGACCTCATGATCCAGAACAACTGCTCCAAGGAAGGCCCCACGGCCCCGCCGCGGCCCCGGCCCGCGGCGCCCAACGCCGCGCACGGCTTCGAGTCGCTCGATATCTGCGACTACGAGAGGAGTTTTCTCTACAAGCACGGCCGGCCCCCCGGTTTCCAGCACTGCGCTGCTTTTGGGGACCCCCACATCCGAACTTTTCGTGATGATTTCCACACGTGCCGGGTGGAGGGCTCCTGGCCGCTCTTGGACAATGATTATCTGTTTGTGCAAGCCACCAGCTCGCCGGTGGCCAAGGGGTCCAACGCGACGGTCACCAGCAAGGTAAGTTTGGCGCACGGGATGGGTGGCAAATCCAGGGTCAGGGCACCTCCTGTGCTTCCCAAAATCCTTGGAACCCATTCAGACCCAGGGGGGGATGAGGAAGGAGGGACAACAGTGGTGAAGGAATCTTGGGGTACCCGAAGGAATCTTGTGGTGCGTGGGGTACCTGGAGGAATCTTGGGGTACCTGGAGGAATCTTGTGGTCCAAGGGGTGCTTGGAAGAATCTTGGGGTACCTGGAGGAATCCTGGGGTACCTGGAGGAATCTTGCGGTCCATGGGGAATCTGAAGGAATCTTGTGGTCCAAGGGGTGCCTGAAGGAATCTTGTGGTCCATGGGGTACCTGGAGGAATCTTGCTGGGTTTGGCTCCACCTGAGTTTTCCGTTGCTTAAATGATGTTAAAAAAAGAAGGAAAGATTGTAGTTATCCCCAAAGGACTGCAGCAGGGATGGTTTGAGGATGGATAGGTGAGGTGGGACCTCCATCCTGAGACACCCCCAAATATCCGTGATGGAACCACACCCACCACAGTTACCCCACTCCAACCCCACTCCCCACAGCTCACCATCATCTTCAAAAACATGAAGGAATGCATCGACCAGAAGGTCTACCAGGCCGAGCTGGACAACCTCCCCGCAGCCTTCCAGGACGGTTCCATCGACGGCGGCGCGCGTCCCGGCGGGAGCAGTTTGTCCATCCGCGAGCGCAGCCCCGGCCGGCACGTGGAGATCCGCGCCGGCTACATCGGCACCACCATCGCCGTGCGCCAGGCCGGCCGCCAGCTCTCCTTCTCCATCCGCGCCGCCGAGGAGGTGGCCACGGCCTTCACGGAGGAGCAGGACCTGCAGCTCTGCGTGGGCGGCTGTCCCCACAGCCAGCGCATGTCCCGCAGCCCCCGCGGGCGCGGCCGCGTCCCCGCGGAGACGGCGCGGGCGCTGTGCCGGGAGATGCTGCCCGTGGAGGACGTCTACTTCCAGTCGTGTGTCTTTGATGTGGTCACCTCTGGGGACGCCAACTTCACCATGGCGGCGCACGGGGCGCTGGAGGATGCCCGGCTCTTCCTGCCCGATGCTGAGAAGCTCCACATCTTCCAGGCTGGGGGAGGCTGCCAGCTCAGCTCTCCATCGTTTCTCCTCCTCCTCTTCCTCCTCCCGTGCGGACTTTGGGCTGTTTTGTTGCACTTTTAAGCCCTGCCTGCTCTGCAGGGAACTTGTGAGAGCTGCTGGCTCCACCTTGAAGGTTCCTCACCTTGAAGGAGGCGTCTCAGAGACCCAAGAGAGGGAAGGGGTGAAGCCCTGGTTGGCACCCACTGGTCTCACACGGATGGTGCAGCTGCTCCCAGCTCCTCTCCTGAAGGCAGTTCCAAATTTTTCTGACATATTCCTTTTCCCCTAAGGATGTGCCATTGCAGTGCATCAAAGGAAAATAAACCCCCCTGGGTTAGAAACCCCCTCTGTCCCTCAGAACCTTTCCAGAACTCACTTCCCACCTTTCTCCCCATGTTAATCCAGCAGAATTCCACTCAGGAACCCTACAGATCCAGAAATAATAGACTCAGAGCCCAAAGCCCAATTTTTGGGCAGTAAAAAAAATTTTTAATGGATTTGGGACCCTTCACTCAGCTGCTCCCAAAGCAGACCAAGGCCACGAATAATTTTGGGGAACGTTGTGACCAAGAGGGAGACTTTAGAGCAGAAATCAGCTGGTTTCGTCCATGTGCTCCTCTTCCAGGATAAATAACAAGTGAATCTCCAGCAGTGGGAGCTGTGGAGCTTGAGATCTCCTATATCCCAGGCCGCTGTTGCTATTTTTCCTTGTTTTCTTGGCACCTGTTGTGGACTCAATTTAGCCGGGTCTGGACTCGGGGACCGGTGTCAGGTTTTAGGGAGGACAAAACACCCCTTGGGAATTCTCTCCCTTGGGCCCAGATTCTCTGTTGCTGCTCAAATCCAACCCAAACTGGAACTTTTGCTTGGGAAAACCAGAATTCCTGATGGCAAAGAGCCAGCTGGGCACACAGAGGGGCAGAGTATTGCCCCGTGGAAGGTGCAGAACTGCAGAGGGGAGGGCAAATTTCACACATTTAAGAGGATTTCAGTAAAGCAGATGGAGTTCTACAGGAGGAGTAATTTCCTTAGGGAAGACTTTCCTTTATTTTTAATAAAGTATTAAAAACTTGGCCATCCCTGTCCCACAGAATTGCAGGAAGGGCTTGTGGACGTGAGGGAAGAGGGAATTTCCGCCGCTCCAGGCACGGAGGCTCCACCAAGGGAGATTCTGCAATTCAAGTTTCAATACATCCACAGGATTTTCTCTCTCTTTGCTCTTTTGTGCCAAGAGCACAAAGAACACACAGGAAATAATTTCATGGATATCACGGTGAGTTCCCCCCTCAGATGGGTGCTCAGAGCACACAGTGAGGAGCAGGAGACCTGCTCCATGTTTTTTATTCTGCTCCTGGTAATCCCTGATGGGTTTGACATTAAAGGGTCTATTTTTGAGCCCCCATTTCCTGTCATCTGTCTCTTCATGTCTTTGGGCAGTGGTGGCAGATGAGGATAAGAATATCTCCTTCCTCCCCTGCTCCTGTGACTCCAGAGCTTTGGGTGGATGGAGGGGAAACCAAGCTGCTTCCTGATGTGCTCCACGTGTCCCTTTGGAAGAAAATCATCTGGGGAGGGATAAAACCGTCTTGGGGGGGATAAAATCCTCTGTGGGGAGAATGTTCTCCATAGGGATGAAACCCCTCCATAGGGATGAAATCCTCAGGAGCAGCGTTGGTGGTGCTGGAGCTCCTGGTGGAAATGGGATGGGTTTGATGATGCAGAACATAATTTCCCTTTAGTTGTTGGCCTGTGGAGCCACTCAACAAGAATTCCGTGGGGAAAGGAGGGTTCCCAGTGGAACCAGACCTTCCCTCCTCCTGAACAGCCAGGAACCTGCACCAGCAGGACTGGGCCTGGAGCTTTCCTGGCCAACCCTTTCTCAGGAGCCACCTCTGAAATTTAGAGAGCAGCTCCCAAACTGAGAATGTTCAGGAATTGTGATCTGGAGAGTCTGGTTCCAGCTTTGAGGCTGGGTGGCTCCACCTGACCCAGAGTTACACCAGGAGTGGCCCAACGTGGGCAATTCTGACCACTGGGTTACAACGTGGAGAAGCTGATGAATTATGGACTCATTAAGGCTGGAGAAACTTCTGAGATCATCAATCATTAACTCTCCTGCAGCACTGCCGAGGCCACTCCTGACCCATGACCCCAGGCACCACGTCCACCTGTTTTTGAACACATCCAGGACGGTTCCAACGTCTGACCTCCCTTCCCACGAGCACAATTCCCAAAATATCCAACCCAAACCTTCTCCCGAGGCCTCTTCCTCATGGGAGACCACCCAGAACCCCCTCAGCTCCAACTGGGCGGTGAATTCCCCCAAGTGGGCTCTGCTGGAGCTGGATGGAGAGGCTGAGATGTTTTTTAGCAGGTGACATCAGCCAGGGAGGGGAAGGATCGATCCAAAGTCCGCTGACGTCAGTGGAAACAACTTTGTTGACATCAACAACTCGGGTTGGCGCCGACGTTCTGCTGCTGGGTTTGGGGTGGGGGAAGAGGCCTGTGCCTGCCCCAGGGTGGCTCTGAGGAGGAGCAGGGTGGGACAATTTGGGAATGGGCCAGGACCACCCCATGCTTGGCACTTTTTCCCCATTTAGATGAACCCTTGCATTGGGTTTGAGCCCCTGAGGGGTGTCCAGAGGAGGTGGTGGCCCTGTGACACAGAGGAGGTGGTGGCCTTGTGACAGATGGAGATGGTGACCTGGGACAGAGGGACATGGTGGCCCTGTGACACAGGGAGATGGTGGCCCTGAGACAAAGGAGGTGGTGGATGATGGATGGATGATGGATGGATGGATGGATGGATGGATGGATGGATGGATGGATGGATGGATGACGGATGGATGGATGGATGGATGGATGGATGGATGATGGATGGATGGATGGATGGATGGACGGATGGATGGATGGATGGATGGATAGATGGATAGATGATGGATGATGGATGGATGGATGGATGGATGGATGGATGGATGGATGGATGGATGGATGTACAGATGGATGGATAAAGAATCCTCTGCCATTCCTGGGAAAGCCTCTAGATGTCCACAGAACCCAGCGCTGCAGCACAGTCAGAGCTCCAGAGTTACAGGATTTCCATCCTCACCCCCATCCACAAGGAATCACAGAATTCCAGAATTCCTTCCTTCCAGGATGGTCCTGGCTGGAAAAGACCTTCGAGATCATTTTGCTCAAGGCAGGGACACCTTCCAGACACCAGGTGGCTCCAAGTCACACTTTTCTTGACACTCCCAGCTCGGAGCAGCTTCTGCTGCTGAAAAGGAGGAAAAATTCCACATTTCTTTGCTGTCTGAGGGGCTCCAGGGGCTCTGCCCCTCTCTGATGTCACTGCCTCCTCCTGCCAGAGCAGATGACAAACACGGGACTTTGCATTCCCAAGATCCGAATTCCTCCTTGTTTATGGACGGCTGAGCTCTTCTGGAACTTTCTCTCCCCGTCCCCTGCTCCAAAAAAACACCCTCAGGGCAGAGAACAGGGGAGGAAATCCCACCTGGATGAACTTCCACATCCCAGTCTCCAGTGGGAGCTGGAAAAATGGGATTTCGCAGGAAAAAAATCCTCCTGTGCAAAGCCTGAGGGAAAGGGAAAACGGGATCCAGATCCCTGACCCTGCAGAATCTCAAACATGGGCATCAAAAGCCTCTGCTGGGGACAAAACAGCAAAAAAAAAAAGGGAATTTTGAGGATTTTTTTTTCTTTAATGTAGAGTTTGGGGCAACTGAGAGGTGTTTTAAAAATTTTATTTTATTTTTAGTTTTATGAGAAGGGTGAGACAATAGAGATGTTATAATTAGATGTTAAAAAGAAATGTTATAGAAGTAGACAAATGTTAATAAATAGAATAGAAAGAAATGTTATAAAAATAGAAAGAAATGTTATAAAATAACAGAAATAAATCTTAACAAAATAGATGTTAAAATTTATGTTATTACAGTTAGAAGTTAACTATTTTTTAATTATAATATATTATAAGTGGGTTTTGGTTTATTAGTTGCAGTTACACTATGTTGTAAATCCTTTAAAGCTAATCATTTAAAATTAGTCTTTGTGGGGTTTTATTTTTTATTTGTGGGGTTTTATTTTTTTATTATAATGTATTTTTACAGTTCTATTTTTTAAAGTATTCAGTTTTATTTTTTTTTAACACTTTTTTAGTACAATTTTTTTCCTTAACAACGTTAATTTTATTTTGTGGCATTTCTAAGGCAGTATTCCTCATTTTCAGGTTTGTACATGTGAGTTTTCTGCTAGGCTTTGGGTTTCCTCTTCGGCTATAAATTTATTTCCCACTAAATATATACATATATATTTATACACATATAATATATATTTTTATATAATATATATATTTATAATATATATATTATATTTATATATAATAAATCTATTATAATAAATAGAATACATTATAATATATATAAATATAATACAGAAAAACAATAGGTATAATATATTAAATTATACAAACATATATTAAAATATAGAATACATAATATTATATATAAAATATTTTTAAAATTTAAAAAGAAAATTTTTAAAATTTATATATATATTATAATAAATAGAATGTATTTATTTTTGTGGGACAAGCAGCTGCTTTCCAGGAGCCAACCCAGTTCCAGAGTCCTTTTTTTTTTCCCAGCTGGGCTCAATTCCCAGTGTTCCCCGTGCACAAACAAGCAGAGGAAATGCTTTTTCCACCCCAGCTCCCAACTGCACACTCTGTCCCCTGCTCCAACCACTGTGGATCCCTCTCCGCCCCTCTCTCCCTCCCTTTCCCAGCCTGGAATATGCTGGAAGGGACCATATAAGGTGAGAAAAAATGGAATAAACATCCCAGAGAAGCTGTAGAGCTGCAAGAATCTTCCTTCTCCCCCAGCAATCCCTGACTAAATTCTGCTTTTTTTTTATAGCAAGGACAAAGGCCAGGCTGCCCCAGAAGCAGCTTCTCCTGGCAACCAACCCTGATAACCTGGAGCAGAAAAAAACACGGGATCTTATCAGCACCAGAAAAAAAAAAAAAAAAAACCAAACCCCAGGGATCTTATCAGCACTAGAGGGCTGTGCTGGCAAAAACAAGTCTGAGCCATGCCCAATTCCTTCCCCTGAGTGAGTCACCTCAGGGTTCATTTTCTGCCCCTGTGGCTTTGGAAGTGGGTTATTCCCAGGCTGAGTGAGTCACAGTGGCCTGGAATTCTCTTTTCTCCTATTTAAGAGCTCCAGGAAAAATGATGGATCCTGTCATTCTGCCCATCCTTTCACCTGGGGAACCTCTGAGCCCATGGGATGGGTGTTAAAGTGTTAAATAAAATTTTGGTGCTGGCAGGAGGTCGTCCCTGCCCTGGTGATTCCTCTCCTGATTTTCTCGGGTTTGATATTGGGAAAATTGCCTTTTTTCCAAGCGAAAATCCCAATCCATTACGGAATTCCTGGAGCAATCCTGACCCTCGAGGGATGGAGGGCAGGGGGGGAAAGGGCAGCGCTGGCTGCCAAGGCTGGAGGAATTCAGGGGGGATTTTTGGGATGCGGAACGTGCTCGGGATCATATCCCTGACGAGTTCCCTGGCGTGGAGCTCCAGGGCCCTTTGGCTTTGCTGGAATGTGTCTCAGGGGATGGGAACTGGAGAGGGAGAGCGTAAACAGGGCTCTGACAGGGGTCAAATATCCCCTGGCAGGGAAGGCTGGAAAAAGCTGCCCACCTTTCACCAAATTATAATTGCAATTACAATTATAATCATAATTATAAATCTCTACATGTTTATATTTTAATTATAAAACCCTATGTATATTTATATTTATATTGTAAATATAAATGATTGTTAATACATATTTATAAATATTATATAAATATATAAAGTATAAATATAGATGTACATGATATAAATATATAATAGAATATAAATATATAAGTATAATATAATATATAAATCCATATTATATATAATTAATAAATATTAATATATTAAATGTATTCTAACGATATATTAAGTATATTATATTAATATATCAATATAATATATTAAATATATTATCTTAATATACAAATCTATTAATATAATATATCAAATATATTATATTAATATATCAATATATTATATTAATATAGTAATATATATTAAATATATTAATAGTGTTATATAAATATATAAATATTTAAATAGATAATAGAAATATATTATCTATTTATATTTAAAATATAAATGAATAGAAATAAATAAATGTAAACGTGTGATGTATAAACATAATATAGAAATAAATACATACACATATAAATATATTCGTTATATTTATATAAATATATAATTATAATTATATTATAAATCCCTATTTCTCCATTAACCCATCATTTTTTTCCTAGTGGGAGACAACGGGGACTAGAGAAGAAAAGGTGAAAGTTCCTCCATTCTGCACCAACCCAAGGAATAATTCCCTCTCAAGGTGGAATTCTGTCCTGTGGCTTGGCAGGAGGGCAGTTTATGCCCCGGGGTTTATCCGCAGCTTTATCGGTTTATACGATCAGGTGTGAATTAACTCCGGGGGCAAGAAGGGCAGGAAAAGCGCCAGGAACACCGGGACAAACAAACAACCCCTGAAGGACAACTCCCAACAAAAAAAAAACCCAACAAAAAAAAAAAAACCCAACAAAACCTCCCTGGAAAGGGCAGCCACTCCTATTTCCACTGCTGGCTCGCCCCATGGATATTGTTCTCCTTCCTCTGCTTTTCCTGAGCTGGGAAAAGACCAAAACTGGGCAAAAAAATAAAGGGGAAAAGAGGAAATTCTTGTCGTGGACTAATGCTGAAACTGAAATTCTGTTTCACTGCTCGACTCCCAGCTGGAAGAAAGGGCCAGGGGTCCATGGACATTGTTCTCCTCCTTCCTCTGCATTTTCCTGAGGTGGGAGAGAACCAAAACTAGGGGGAAAAAAAGAGGAAAAAGAGCAAAATTCTTGTCCTGGAGTGAGCAATGCCGATGGAGGGAAAGAAATCTGATCGTTTCTCAGAAATGAGTCTCCTTCGGAGGGGTTACTGAAGAGGAGAAATTCTGTTTTACTGCTCAAAACAGGGCCAGGTGTCCATGGACATTGCTCTCCTCTTTCCTCTGCATTTTCCTGAGGTGGGAAAGCACCAAAAACCGGGGGAAAAAAAGAGGAAAAAACCAAATTCTTGTTCTGGAGTAATCCTGACACAGGGAGGGAAATCTGATGGTTTCCTGGGAAGTCAAAGTCTCTTTTGGAGGGGTTGGAAGGGAGGAGAAATTCTGTTTTAGTGCTCAAATCTCTGCTGGAAAACAGGGCCAGGGGTTATGGAATAGATTTGTGTGTTTGCTGCAGCTCGGGTGCGTGTTTGGGAGGGATATTTTGGGGGAAAAGTGTCCCCAAGCTGAGCAGGAAGCAAAAAACGCTCCCAAAAATACACCAGAAAGAAGGAGAGAACCCCCAAATTCACCCTTATTTGCCCGAAATATTGGGAGGGAGTGTCAGAAACATATCAGGAGCAAGGAGGGAGCCCCCAAATTCAGGTTTTGGTGCTGAACCCCCCCCCAAACTCAGCCTTATTTACCCCAAATAACAGAGGGGAGTGTGTGCAGGGGGGGTGAAAATACCAGAGGTGGTGGCAACAGTCCTACAAACACACCAGGAACAGGGAGGGAACCCCAAATTCAAGTTTTAAAGCCGGACCCCCAAATTCACCCTTATTTACCCCAAATAATGGGGAGGAATGTGTGCGGCGGGGGGGGTGTGGAAACACCACCCAGGGGGGTGAGGGAACCCCTCAAAACCAGCTGAAGGATTCCAGGGGATGGAAGCAGCAGAAAAAGGAAAATCCTGCCCAGTCACCCCAATTCCATCCGTACCCCAAATCCGCCCTAATTAACCCAAATTAATAGGGGAGAGTTCACAGGGTGCGGGGGCTGAAGGAGGGCAATGGAGGCGCCCCCCAGGCTGCCCTGGGTGGGGAGGAGGATTCTGAGAAAGCAGGTGAAGCCTCCCCACCCCTCGGGGCCGCTCCCAGTGCTCCCAGTACAACACGGCCTGTCCCAAACTGGGAACAACACCCCAGCGCCCCCCCCCACCCTGGGAACATGACATCGTGTTCCGAGCTCGCCATTGGCCAGAGCCGCCGCCCATCCTCGCTCCCCATTGGCCCCCCGAGCTGTCACTCCGCCCCCGTCCGTCCCGCCCCCACTGAACACGCGCGGCTTTTCCTTCACACGCTGTCCACGCTCCCCGGCCGCTGCTCTGATTGGTCAGTGCTGCCGTAAACAAGGCAGCGGCAGCCAATGAGCGCGCTGATCACGCGAGCAGCACGCCCGGCCACGCGCCCTCAGCGTGGCGGCCCCGGGAGCAACAGGCGCGGGCGGGGGTGGGCGGGGCCCCCGAGCCTATAAAAGGTGGAGACAGCAGCGGCTCCCTCAGAGCGCTGAGGTCCCGGGGCGGCAGCTCCTGTGGGAACTTCGCGGCGTCTCTCTAAACAAAGCCCTCGCTCGCTTTTTTTCTCTTTTTTTTCCTTTGCTTCGGGCGGATTTTGTTGCCCTACGGGGATAAAACCCTGCAACCTTTACTTGATCAAACCCATCATCCTCTTCCTACCCCAGCCATGGTGATGTTCAAGAAGGTGAAGAACTTCGCTGTGGCCTTCAGCGAGCCCGACAAGGTTTACTTCAGCGGGGACAAGGTGGCCGGGCGAGTGCTGGTGGAGGTGGCCGAGGTGACCCGTGTCACCGCCGTCAAGGTGTTGGCGTGTGGCGTGGCCAGGGTGACCTGGGCCAAGGGCCCGGCGCAGTGCCGGCAGGAGATGGAGTACCTGCGCTTCGAGGACGTGCTGGCCCTCGAGGAGCAGCCCACAGGTGAGGCCATGGGGCTGGGAAAGGGGCGAGGGTGGCCTTAAATATTGGTTTATAAACCCAGCCTAACTTAGGGGTTGGTCACAGAATGGGTGTGGTGAGGCTGGATCAGGGCAGGGGGTTTGGGAGGGCCACCCCTAAATCCTAGTGGAGCCCCTTGATCACCAGCCCAGCGTTAATGCTGTGTTTGGAACTTGGGGAAAAAGATGACCAAATCTAGGAAAACTTAACAAGTTGGCCAAGCCAAGTCGAAGTTTGGGAGCTAAAGGACAAAATCAGAGCCGGGGGAGCTGCTGTGGTGTGTTTTGACTCCACAGGGGTTGGGAACATTGGTGGCACGGTCAGGGCCGGGCGCAGGATCACACCCTGGGGCTGGAGCTGGGAGATAAAGGGGAAACTGGAGCTGGGGTGGAGCCACCGAGACGCTCTGTGCTGCCCCGGGGTGTTGGCCAGGTGAAGGGAGAGAACACGGGGTTCCCGGGGTGTGGACAGGTGTTGGCCAACACCCTTGGAGCTCACCACCCTGATGTTTTCCCTCCCCTTTTTCTCCTCCAGATGAGGACGGCTCCGTCATCCTGAGACCCGGCAACAAGTACGAGTACAAATTCGGCTTCGAGCTGCCCCAGGGGTGAGTATGAGGCAGCAGCTGCCACTGGGGGTGGAATTAAACTGGAATTAAACTGAGAAATCGCTGTTTTGGCTCTGGAGTGACCCCCTGTGTGTCTCCAGGCCATTGGGCACCACGTTCAAGGGGAAGTACGGCTGTGTGGATTACTGGGTGCAGGCGTCTCTGGAGCGCCCGGCCTGCCCCACTCAGCAGATCAAGAAACGCTTCGAGGTGATGGATCCTGTGGATGTGAACACCCCAGAATTGCTGGTGAGCCCCTTTTCTCTCTCAAAGCTGGTGAGAAAAGCCCTTGGGGAGGGGTCAGCCCAAGCCAGCGGTGGCTTTAATCAGATCTGAGCGGGATTAAGGGTGGGATTAAGGAGTTGTGGATAATTCCAGAAACTGACACTGGGTGGGGCGGGTGGGGTACTCCAGGGGAATTTGAGGGTTGGTAGCAAAAAGGGGAAGGAAAAAAGGAGGAAGGAAGGGTTGGAAGGACGAGATGGGGCCAGTGTTTGATTGTTCCCTCTGCCCACAGTCTCCAGTTGCAGCCAAAAAGGAGAAGAAAGTGTCGTGCATGTTCATCCCGGATGGACGTGTGTCTGTCAGCGCCCAGATCGACAGGAAAGGCTTCTGTGAAGGTGAGGATTGCTGGGAACAGGCAACTGGAGTGGGGGAAGCAGTGAGGAAACCCCAAACACCTCTAACAAGTGTGTCATTGCCTTGGCAGGTGATGAAATCTGTATTAATGCCGACTTCGAGAACACCTGCTCACGCATCGTGGTGCCCAAGGCAGCCATCGTGGCCAAGCACACCTACCTGGCCAACGGGCAGACCAAGGTGTTCTGCCAAAAACTCTCCTGTGTCCGTGGCAACCACATCATCTCCGGCACCTCCGAGTCCTGGCGTGGCAAAACCATCCGTGTGAGGAAGCTCAAGCCTTCCATCCTGGGCTGCAACATCCTGAGAGTGGAGTATTTCCTGCAGGTGAGCCTTCATCTTTCTCCTCATCTGGGCATCTTTCTCATTCTGGGGTTTTGTCCTACAGATCTCTGAATTTTGGGGTTTTTTTTTTGCAGATTTATGTCAGCGTGCCAGGTTCCAAGAAAATCATCCTGGAGCTGCCTCTGGTCATCGGGAGCCGCTCTGGCATCGGCAGCCGCAGCTCCAGCATGGCCAGTCAGACCAGTTCTGAGATGAGCTGGGTGGACCTGAACCTCCCAGATGCTCCAGAGGGTGAGTGGGGTGGGATGCACAGCCTGGGGTCCCTCAGAGCCCCTTGGTGTCCTCCCAGCTGATCTCACCGGTCCCTCCTGCCTCCCCACAGCTCCCCCGTGCTACCTGGACATCGTTCCCGAGGATCACCGGCTGGAGAGCCCCACCACGCCCCTGCTGGACGATCCCGATGGCTTTGACAGCCCCATCTTCATGTACGCGCCAGAATTCAAGTTCATGCCTCCCCCCACCTACACGGAGGTGAGCACGGCAGGAGCAGCACCAGGGGAGGGACCAGGTGGAGCTGGGCTCACCTGCCCGGGTTCCTCACCCTCCTCCTGCTCCCAGGTGGATCCCTGCGTGTCCAACAACAACAACAACAACAACAACATCCAGTGAGCTCCACACCTGCAAGGTCTGGACTCATAACCTGCAGCACAGCTGGAGAAGGGAAAAAAATGTCACATTCCTGAGGAGCTGCTGAGTTCCTGAGGAATTCCTGAGTTTCCCGAGGAATTCCTGCAGCCCCGAGGAGCTGCTGCACCCCCGAGGAATTGCTGCAGCCTCAGGGATCGCTGCATTCCCGAGGAATTCTGCGTTCCCCACTTCAAACCTCGAGAGAAAAAAAAAAAATCCCTCAAGGACTGTGGGGAAACAAAGCAGATCCAGCTGGGAAGCCTCGGCTGTCGTGGTGCTTGCCCTGTCGCGACACGTGACAGGCAGGGAGTTGTGGTTTTTAATGAATTCCATCTTAATTTGGTGACTCTGGGCTCTCCCGCCGAGGGAGAAGGGGGCGCTGTGACATTGTGTGACATCGTCGGTCCGTCCTGTCGCGACACGAAGTCGGTGTCACGACCTTTTGTACTCTGGGTTTTTGTACATAGTGTTCTGGGGAGGGGTGGGGGGAAGCACAGAAATGCAAATTTTGTACTTTTACGTGGCCCCTGGGGGGCGAAATTTGTTAATGAAGTTGTAATAAATAAATGAAATTATACTTTTGTCTGGTGTCTGTCTCGGGGGTGGGAGGATGGTGGGAACCCCCTTGGAATCAGGATGGAAATTAATTATTTTTTCCCAATTTCTGATTTTTCTGGGGGGCTTCTGGGTTGTTTTTCTGGGAGCAGCACTGGAGAGGTTTCTTGTTTCTTCCAGAGGAAAAAAGAGCAAAAAGGGTGAGCAGGAAAACAGTACAAAGAAGGGAAACTGAGGCACGGAGAGGTGAAAACAGAGTGGGGAAACTGAGGCAGGAACTGCTTTCCCTGCCTTATTTCTGGAGGGGTTTTTGGAGGTTTTCCTGATTTTTCCAGGGGGTAAAAAGCAAAAAAGCTGAGCAGGAAAACAATACATAGAGGGGAAACTGAGGCACAGAGAGATGAAAACAGATTGAGGTGCAGAGTGGGGAAACTGAGGCAGGAACTGCTTCCGCTGCCTTTTTTCTGGGGGCTTTTTGGGAAGATTTCCTGGTTTTTCCAGGGGAAAAAAAAAGCAAAAAAGCTGTGCAAAAAAACAGTACAAAGAGGGGGAACTGAGGCACGGAGAGAGATGAAAACAGAGTGGGGAAACTGAGGCAGGCAGGGGAGCATTCCTGGTTTTCCTGCCTTTTTTTGGCCCTGCTCTAGGAGCACCCCAGGCTCCGTTTTTGGGATGTGGGTGAAAGGTTCTGGTGTTCCGAAAACAAGGCCACGACCTTGGCTTTGCTTCTCGCCCTCTCTCCCACTTGGAGCCCCCCCAAAAATCGCTGGGCTGGCTCCTTTCCCCACCCTCCCCTCCCCAGCTTTATCCCGGGTTTGGTTTGTTTTTTTTTTTTTTGGAATTTGAGCCATTCTGGATCCTGGCCAAGGAGGGAAAAGGTCACCCTGCTCTGGGCCGGGATGGGCTGGGCTGGGCTGAGAGAAACGGGAGGCACAGACAGCGCCAAAAAATCAGGGAAACAATCCCAGAGTCCCCCAAAAATTTAGGGAGACAATCCCAGAGTCCCCCCAAAAATTTAGGGAGACACTCTCAGAGCCCCCCAAAAATTAGGGAGATAATCCCAGAGTCCCCCCAAAAATTAGGGAGACAATCCCAGACAGCCCAAAAAATTAGGGAAACACTCCCAGTCCCCTACTGGTTACCCCACACCCTGAAAATGTTGATTTTTTCCCCCTGAAATTGTTGATTTTTCTCCCCTGAAATTGTTCTTTTTTC
>JAWMQZ010000103.1:5618170-5630712 GCA_035584835.1 Tangara arthus | reverse complement strand
AAAGGAAAGGAAAGGAAAGGAAAGGAAAGGAAAGGAAAGGAAAGGAAAGGAAAGGAAAGGAAAGGAAAGGAAAGGGAGGGGAAAAGGGGGAAAGGGAAAAGAGGGTAAAGGAATGGGGAATGTAAAGAGAGAAAGGGAGAAAGGGGAGGAAAGGGGGAGGAAAGAGGAAAAAGGGAGGGAAAAGAGGAAAGGAGAGGGAAAAGTGTACAGGAAATGGGGAAAGGAGAGGGAAAGGGGTGCAGGAAATGGGGAAAGGGAAATGAGAGGCAAAAGGGTACAGGAAATGGGGGAAAGGAAAAGGGGAATAGGAAATGGGGAAAAGGAAAAGGGGAATAGGAAATGGGGAAAAGGAAAAGAAAAGGGGAATAAGAAATGGGGGAAAGGGAGGGAAAAGAGAGGGAAAAAGGTACAAGAAATGTGGGAAAAGGGAGGGAAAGGGGTACAGGAAATGGGGGAAAGGAGAGGGAAGGAAGAAGCCCAGGAGAAGAACACTTTGGGCTGTTTATCTCTATTTTAACCCCGCCACCCCCATAACGGTGCACGGGATTCCCCCATTCCCCTCGCCCACAAGTGCCTCCCACTGCCAGCTCCTGGAATTCCCAGGAATTCCCAGGGGTTCCCAGGAGTTCCCAGGGGTTCCCAGGGGTTCCCTCACCTCCTCTTGCCCTTGGGGGGGCCCCTGACGAAGCACCAGTCCACGCTGACCGGCTGCCCCATGAGCTCCTGCCCGTTGAGCCCCTCCATGGCCGCCTGCGCCTCCTTGTACGTCTCGTACTCCACCAGCGTGTAACCCTGGAGTGGGAACGGGGCAGGAGGGGAATTGGGAACGAGCCAGACACCAGGGGAGCCCAGCTTTGGGGTGCACAGAGCCCTGACACCCCCAATTTAGGATTGGGAATGACACAGACACCAGGGGAACCCAGCTTTGGGGTGCACAGAGCCCCTGACACCCCTAATTTAGGATTGGGAATGAGCCAGGCACCAGGAGAACTCAGGTTTGGGGTGCACAGACCCCCTGACACCTGAGATTTAGGAATAGGAATGAGCCCAGCTCAGTTTTGGGATGCACAGACCCACTGAGACCCCAGGTTTAGGATTGGGAATGAGCCCAGACACCAGAGGAACTCCCAGCTCAGGTTTGGGGTGCACAAATCCCCTGACACCCCGGGTTTAGGACTGGGAATGACACAGACACCAGGAGAACTCAAATTTGGGGTGCACAGACCCCCTGACACCCCAGGTTTAGGACTGGGAATGACACAGACACCAGGAGAACTCAAATTTGGGGTGCACAGACCCCCTGACACCCCGGGTTTAGGACTGGGAATGCCCCCAGGCATTGGGGGAACCCAGCTCCCAGTTTTGGGGTGCAGGAACCTCCCAAGAAATCAATTTTGAGCTGCAGATCCTCCCCAAACCCCCAGAATCGCCTCACTTTTGGGGTGCACCCCTGGCACCTCCCAGCCTGGAGGCTGAGATGGAGTTTGGGGGGGACCCCAAAAGTGCCCCCTCCTCACCTTGAGGTAGCCAGTGCGCCGGTCCAGGTTCAGGTGGATGTTTTTGATCTCCCCAAATTCAGCAAACCTGTCGTGCACGTCCTCCTCCGTGGCCTCCTCGTGCACCCCTGTCACAAAGAGGATCCAGCCCTCCACGGCTGGGCAGGAAAAATTGGGGGTCACAGAGCTGGGAATGCAGATTTGCCCCCCAAAAATCCTTCAGGTGAGATTTGGGGGGGCTGATGCTGGGAAGGTGGGGAAGAATCATCCCAGAATCGCCTCAGTTCTTCTTTCTTGATGTGGTGGGTCCCCAAAAAAAGGGTTTGTCACCCCAAAATCACTCATTTTTCAGCTAGGAAAGGGAGATGGAGGCTCAGAGCCCCCCAGATCCTGGGTGAGGTGGGGAAAAGCTGATCCCAGGAGGGCTGAACCCAAATCCAGATCCCATTTCCCACGGGGAAAGCGCCCCTGGGGACGTTTGGGATTCCATGGGGCTCTCAGGAAGGAGAATTTCCCCCCAAATTCCCCCATTGCCACCTTGGGAAGGGGATATGGAGCTGGGCTTGGCCCTAAATAAATCCTGGGAATGAGGGAAGGGATTGTCCCAGCCTAAAATAAATCCTGGGAATGAGGGAAGGGATTGTCCCAGTCTAAAATAAATCCTGGGAATGAGAAATGAGATTATCTCAGTCTAAATTAAATCCTGGGAATGAGGGAAGGGATTGTCCCAGCCTAAAATAAATCCTGGGAATGAGGGAAGGGAAAGGATTGTTCCAACATAAATTAAATCCTAGGAATGAGGGAAAAAATTGTCCCAGCCTAAAATAAATCCTGGGAATGAGAAAAGGAAAAGGATTCTCACACCTAAAATAAATCCTGGGAATGAGGGAAGGGAAGGGATTGTCCCAGCCTAAATTAAATCCTGGGAATGAGGGAAGGGAAGGGATTGTCCCAGCCTAAATTAAATCCTGGGAATGAGGGAAGGGATTGTCCCAGACTAAAACAAATCCTGGCAATGAGAGAAAGGATAGTCCCACCTAAATAAATCCTGGGAATGAAGGAAGGGAAAGGATTGTCCCACCTAAATAAATCTTGGGAAGAAGGGAAGGGAAGGGAGTAAGGGAAGAGATGATGCCAGCCTAAATTAAATCCTGGGAATGATGAAAGGGATTGTCCCATACTAAAATAAATCCTGGGAATGATGGAAGGGATTGTCCCAGCCTAAATTAAATCCTGGGAATGAGGGAAAAAATTGTCCCAGCTTAAATTAAATCCTGGGAATGAGGGAAGGGATTGTCCCAGCCTAAATTAAATCCTGGGAATGAGGGAAGGGAAAGGATTGTCCCACCTAAATAAATCTTGGGAAGAAAAGAAGGGAAGGGAGTAAGGGAAGAGATGATGCCAGCCTAAATTAAATCCTGGGAATGATGGAAGGGATTGTCCCAGTCTAAAATAAATCCTGGGAATGAGGGAAGAAATTGCCCCACCTAAAATTAAATCCTGGGAATGAGAAATGAGATTATCCCAGACAAAAACAAATCCTGGAAATGAGGGAAGGAAGGGGTTGTCCCTCCCTAAAATAAATCCTAGGAATGAGAGAAGGGAAAGGATTGTCCCAGCCTAAATTAAATCCTGGGAATGAGGGAAGAAATTGTTCCAGCCTAAATTAAATCCTGGGAATGATGGAAGGGATTGTCCCAGCCTAAATTAAATCCTGGGAGTGAGGTCAGGGACTGTCCCAGCCCCGAGAGCCCCGCAGGTCCCCGGTGTCCCCTCACATCTCTGCGGCCCCGGCTCGTCCCCGTCCTGCTCCACGCTGTCGTAATCTTCGCGCACCCGCGCGCGGGATCCTTCCTCTGGGAAAAGAGAAAGGGGGGAAGAACGGGACCCCCAAACTTCAGGGGTCACCCAGAGGGCCAGCGAAGGGGTCTGGGGGTGTTTTGGGGTCTCACCTGAGCCGAAGCCGCGGCCTTTCCGCTTCTTGGCCTTTTCTTTCAGCTTGTGGATGCTCTCTGGTGGGGATTGGGGGTTCCGGGGTCAGCAGGAGCAGGGAGCCCCCCCAGAGGGACAGGGACCCCTCAGCCTGGCTGGGAGGGGCTGGGAATGACCCCCCTGGGAATGACCCTGGGATGGGAATGACCCCCCTGGGAATGACCCTGAGGTGGGAATGACCCTGGGATGGGAATGACCCTGGGGTGGGAATGACCCTGGGGTGGGAATGACCCCCCTGGGATGGGAATGACCCCCCTGGGAATGACCCTGAGGTGGGAATGACCCTGGGGTGGGAATGACCCTGGGGTGGGAATGACCCCCCTGGGAATGACCCCCTGGGATGGGAATGACCCTCCTGGGAATGACCACTCGGGTGGGAATGACCCCCCCGGGAACGACCATTAGGTTGGCAATGACCCCCTGGACTGGGCATGACCACTGGGCTGGGTAGGGCTGGGAATGACCCCTGGGATAGGAAAGGTTGGGAATGATCCCTGGGATTGGAATGACCACTGGGCTGGGAGTGACCACTGGGATGGGAATGATGTCCCTGGCTCAGGAAAAACCTACCCGCACCGGGCAGGATCCCCCGGTCCAGGCAGAGCCACCCCCGGGCAAGCCAGGACGGTCTCCCCACGATGGGAATGGCCCCCTCAGGCCGGACAGGACCCCCCGAGTCCCTCCGGGCCAGGAACGGACAGCAGGACCCATCTCCCACACCGGGAATGACCTCCCGAGCCAGGAGGGACCCCCCAGCACCGAGCAGGAGCCCCCTGGCACCGACAGCAACCCCCGCACCGGGCCCGAGCTCTCCCTGAGGCCGGCGTGGCCAGAGGCGGCGGGAGTGGCTCCGCTGAGCCGGGACCGGGCCGGATCGCTCGGCGGGGCCGCTCTGGGCCGGGCGGTATCGCCGGAACCCCGCGCTCACCGTCCCCGTCCTCGTCCATAGCGAAATCCTCTCCGCCCGCCTCATGAAGATCCAGCACGTCCGCCATCTTGCCGGGAGTAGCGGGGCACGCCGGGAGCGCGCCGGAAGTGGGAGGGAACGGGGCGGAAGTACCGGCGCGGCCATATTGGGAAGGGGGTGTGACAGAAACACCGGCGCGGCCATATTGGGGAGTGTGGCGGAAGTGTGCGCGCGGCCATATTGGGAAGGGGCCGGGGCGGAAGTGCCCGTTGCGCCATTTTGAGAAGGTCGCGACGTCTTGCCGCCATTTTGAGAAGGTCGGGCTGGTTCTTGGCTCTTTTTGCCCCGGGAATTTCGAACCCCAGGAATTTTGAATCCCGGGAATTTCGAACCCCAGGAATTTCGAATCACGGGAATTTTGAACCAAAGGAATTTCGAACCCCACACCAACGCACCTCAAAGTGGTTTCTGGACACGACCGGCCCACCAAAAAATGAGCAAGAGCACCAAAGTTAACCAAAATCGCTGGGTTTATTGTAGAAAATCCACAGCAGTGTTTATCCCGTAATTCCACTGCCTCAATAAGGAGCACGACTTTCTCCGTACTGAGAAAATTTGAATTTTGTTCATTTTACGCCTTCCATGATCCGGAGCCTCCAAACAGGCGCCTCGATCCCACAAGCAATGGAATTTCCCATTTTTTTCCCTTTTATTTTTTTAAATTCCACAGCGATGGAACTCCCAAAGTCCTCCCAGATTTGTTTATTTCGAGCATAAAGAACTGGGAGGAGGTTCAGTGATTCCCTTAAGTGCGGAATAAATTGCAGGATTAACTCCATGTTATTCCTAAATCAAAATTTTCCAATATTCCAGGAAAATTACACCCCACGACCCACCCCCCCATCCCTTTTAAAATCCAACTTCCAGCGATATCAAATGTTAATAGTGTTTGTAGAAAGTATAAAAAATATATAAACCCCCAAAATAAGCTTGTTAGGATGCGGATATAAAAACGGGGTACCTACAGATAATGGAATTATTCCAATTTTACCCTAAACCAATGATTATTGCTGGAATATCCTGTGGTCAGGCAGAGGGAAGGAGGAGGGTGGGAATTGTGGAAACTGCAGGGTTTAAGGGGTAAGAAGTGGGAAAAGCTCTAAGCTGGGGTGAAAAAGGAATTCTGGCTTGGAATTCAGTTTGCTGGGGAAAAGGGGAGCAAGATGGAAATTTCCACGGATAAATTGAAATTTTCTTGGGTGAACTCAGAGCTGTTTGAACAATTCCATAAAAGGGGTTTTAAAGCTAAATACAGTCTGAATCCCATACGGATACAAAGGATAAGGAATGATTAGTGCAAATCCCTCCCTCATCCACAAACTCTCCAAGACTTTTCCAACCTTCCAAGGCTGATGTTTGGCTCCAGACAGGGCAATTCCAGGGGGGGGAACTGCAGATCCTGCCGTGCTTGGGACTGGAATGCTGCAGGCTGATCCCAGATTTAATTCCAAAATTAAATCTGGATATTGCACGCGTTGGCATCCACTCATTTAATTAAGGAGCTCGTCAAGGAGCTCTAATTGATCCCTTTCTGCTGCAGGAGGGAGGGGATCCAATGGGTTTTTCCAGAGGAAACACTGGATTCCATGGAATCCCAACTGCTCCAGCAACGATGGAGTGAGGAGAGGACAAAACCTGGGATTTGAACCCCAAAAATAAAAAAAATCTGTAGGGATTATGAGGGAATAAAAAGTTCCCTAGGGAATAAGGAGCTCTGAAGAGAGGAATGAGGAGAATGAGAAGTAGCTCTAAAAACCAGGATAAAATTTGCTAAAATCCATAGAGGAATTTTTCCCTAAATTTCTTCTAAATGTGCAAACGGGCTGGGATTTGGGGAAAGGGTTTTGGGATCACCAGGGATGGGATTTTGGGGTTCAGCAACCAGAGGAGCGTAAAAAGTTTCCTAATAAGGAGCTCTGAAGGGAGGAATGAAGAGAATGAGAAATAGTTCTAAAAATCAGCATAAAACTTGCTAAAATCCGTTCAGGAGTTTTTCCCTAAATTTCTTCTAAATGTGCAAACGGGCTGGGATTTGGGGAAAGGGTTTCGGGATCACCAAGGGGTTGGATTTTGCGGTTCAGCAACCAGAGGAGTGTAAGAAGGTCCCTAGGGAATAAGGAGCTCTGAAGAGAGGAATGAGGAGAATGAGAAGTAGCCAGGATGAAACTTGCTAAAATCCATTCAGGAGTTTTTCCCTAAATTTCTTCTAAATGTGCAAACGGGCTGGGATTTGGGGAAAGGGTTTTGGGATCACCAAGGGATGGGATTTTTGGGGTTCAGCAACCAGAGGAGTGTGCTGAGCCCAGCTGGCCAGCTGCCAGCAGCAGGATGTCCTTCTTCTCCTTGTGGAAGCGGAGCTCCTTGCCGGCCAGCCTGGCCTCGTCCAGCTCGCGCTCGGTGGCCGCCAGCTCGCGGGAAAGGGCTCCTGGAACGTTCTGCTCCCGGTTCACCCAGTCCAGGGCCATCTGGTTTCGGATGTCATCGTCCAGAGCACGGTGGGAGTAGTGAGCCAGGACTTCCTGGTGGGAATGGGAGGTGGAGAATTGTTAGAATTGGGGGAAAAAAAAACCAACAAAAGTAAGGGATGCGATAGAATTGTTAAAATTGGGGAGAAATCTTGAGGGGATGATGGTTGGTGGAGGTTGAGGTAGGATAGAGGTTGGGCAGAGTTAATGAATAAAGGAGGGATTTATTAAAAGGATGTTCTCAATGGATGCACCTCGGGCAGTGTGAGAGCCCAGGCAGGGCTGCAGCCAAGATGAACCAAAATGGTCACAAAATGAACCCAAAACCAGACCCAAAATGGCCACAAAATGAACCCAGAAACAGACCCAAAATGGTCACAAAATGAACCCAGAAACAGACCCAAAATGGTCACAAAATGGACCAAAATGGTCACAAAATCGACCCAAAATGGACCAAAAATGGTCACAAAATGAACCCAAGATCAACCAAAATGGTCACAAAATGAAACCAAAATGGACCCAAAATGGTCACAAAATGAACCCAAAATGGACCAAAAATGGTCACAAAATGAACCCAAGATCAACCAAAAATGGTCACAAAATAGTCCCAAAATGGACCAAAATGGTCACAAAATGAACCCAAAACCAGACCCAAAATTGTCACAAAGTGGACCCAAAATGGTCACAAAATGGACACCTGGTCACAGGGTCCCTCACTTTTATAAGTTTTGGTCCATTTGCATATTGGCGTTAATTGCCCAATTACAGCTCCACCCCATAAAGTCCCATTTTTCTTGTTTTCTCTCTTCAGCCCACATTGTTTCTGCTCCTGGGGCTGAGATTTGGGACCATTTGTGCTTCCCGAGGCACCAGGGGAAGCTCAGGCACGGGGAGGAGCAGTGGGATGGAGCTGGGACTCACCTGGCGCGAGCACTGCCGCTCCCTCATGGCCTTCAGGCTCCCATTCCAGTGCAGCAGCTGGAAAACTGTCATCAGCTCCTGGCGTGGCAAGAGAATTTGTTTAAAATACAAAATACATAAAACAAAAATAAAAACAAAATAAAAAAACAAAACAAAATAAAAAACAAAACAAAACCAAAATATATTTGTTTAAAATACAAAATATATAAAACCACCAGATGTGCTGGGATTGTTCAAAGCTGGGTGACTTCCACTGCTGCGTTTTGGAACACTGGTAGCATAAAATGTTCTTTAATGCATGGGAATAAACTGTCATAAATGCTGGTGGTACACAGAGCAGCGAACTGAGAGGATATAGTGATTTAGGCACCTCATTAAGGAATTCTACATTTCAAATGAAATGCAGTGAGTGTCTAAAGTTGGGGGGTCACTAGGAGAATGTTCCCTGTGAATATTTGCATTGCAAATACAGGTACATATATTTATATCTATATTTATAACATATATCTGTAATTGTATGTATGTGTGTATTTGCATGAGAGCAGATACTCCATTCCCAGCTGTTCTCCTAATCCTCAACCACGTTCCAGAACCTTCCCTTGGCAGCTCAGAGTTCCCATCACCCAGATGTTCTTCCCACATCCCAGTGGGATCCAAGGTTGTGGTTTGGGGTCATGACACCACTGACCCCCAATCCCACCACCAGCCTTTGGGGGAAATATCTTCCCATCTTGTGGGAGCTCTTGCTCCCCTGTTTTCAGGGATGAATCCCACTAATTATATAAATACTGCAATTAGGACATTTGGAAACATCACAGTGACAGCGAGAAAAACAATTCCAAGGGGGTAATACTGGAATTACCCCAAACCTGATCAGAATCAGAGGGAAACCCTGAGCTCATTCTCCATGCAAAAAACTAAAAATACACCTGGGAGACCAACCCAAACACCCCTTAACCAAACCAGGAGTGGGAGCTGGCTAGAAGAGGAGCAGGATCTGCACAAACTGGACGCAGCACCTGGAATTCCAGCATGGATTTTCCCTTGTTGGACTCCAGCATGAAGCGGAAGGCCCCGATGCCAGTGTTGGGATTATCAGCCTCTTCTCGGTTGCCCTGCAGAGAAATTCAGGGAGCTGCCATTGCCATCCTTGGGAATTCCCACTCCTGGAATTCCCAGTGGGATCCAGGGGAGCCTGAGGCCACCACAGGCTGAGCTGTCACACGTGGATGTGACAGCCTGCTCAGACAGAGAGAGGATAAATAAATCAGTTTTCCCACAATCAACCTTTAGGGAAGCTTTAGGGAGCTGGAGATAAACAATGACAGCCAAATATTAAAAACAACCTGCAGTTGGTGGGTTTTAACAATCTGTTTTCTGTTTTTCTCATAAGAAACAACCTGCAGGTGGTGTTTTTTAATCATCTGTTTTGCATGGAATTGGAAATAAGTTTAGAAATTAGAAATAATTAGCTTTTGATTGTGATGGTGTGAATTATAACACTTGTATTGCCTCACCCTACACACGAGACTGAAAATGGAATTAGAAATAAATTTAAAAATTAGAAAGAAGTTCAGAAATTAGAAAGAAGTTTAGAAATTAGAAAGAAGTTTAGAAATTAGAAATAATTAGCTTCAGATTGCGATGGGCATGAATTATAACATTTGTCTCTATTGCCTCACCCTACACATGAGACTGAAAATGGAATAAAAGGTTTATAGAATATGCATTTGTATGGAAATTTTGAGATAAGAAACATTGATTTAGAAACGTTATGGAATAGGACAGACACTGTTGAGAGAGAAAAGGAATTAGAAATAAATTTAAAAATTAGAAATAGTTGGATTCTGATTGGGATGGGCATGAATTACAACACCTCTATTGCCTCACCCTACACGAGACTGAAAATGGAATTAAAAATAAATGTAGAAATTAGAAATAAATGTAGAAATTAGAAATAAGTTTAGAAATTAGAAATAAGTAGCTTCAGATTGTGATGGTGTGAATTATAACACTTGTATTGCCTCACCCTACACATGAGACTAAAAATGGAATTAGAAATAAATGTAGAAATTAGAAATAAGTTTAGGAATTAAAAATAAGTTTAGAAATTAGAAATAATTAGCTTCAAATTGTGATAGGCATGAATTATAACAGATGTATTGCCTCACCCTACACATGAGACTGAAAATGGAATTAGAAATAAATGTAGAAATTAGAAATAAATGTAGAAATTAGAAATAAGTTTAGAAATTGTGATGGGCATGAATTATAACAGCTGTATTGCCTCATCCTACACATGAGACTGAAAATGAAATTAGAAATAAATGTAGAAATTAGAAATAAGTTCAGAAATTAGAAATAAGTTCAGAAATTAGAAATAAGTTCAGAAATTAGAAATAAGTTCAGAAATCAGAAATAAATGTAGAAATTAGAAATAAGCTCAGAAATTAGAAATAAATGTAGAAATTAGAAATAAATGTAGAAATTAGAAATAAATTCAGAAACTAGAAATAAGTACAGAAATTAGAAATAATTAGCTTCAGATTGTGCTGGTGTGAATGATAACATTTGTCTCTATTGCCTCACCCTACACACAAGACCGAAAGCGGAATAAAATTTTTTAAACCGCCTCTAAATCCCCCCATCTCAGGGTCAGCAAACGGCTCAATCTGACCCCAAAAAAAGCCCAGCCCAGCCCCCCGTGCTCACGTTGAAGGAGGCCAGGGCCTCGGAGACGCTCTTCTCGATGAAGTCGTCGGTGATGCGGCGCGAGGGGTGCTCGTTGAACACCGAGTTCATCAGCGCGATCTTGGCCGCGCTGCGGCGCGCCTCGGCCTTGGTGGGACAGAACTGGGGACACACGGACACGCTGGGGACACCCCAGGATCCCCAGGCCCCCCCCAGAGCATCAGTAATGGGGGTTGAGGGGGGGGAGTTAGGAAATGGCACCCCCAGAACCAGAATCGCCCGTAGCGTTGGTGATTAATTTGATTTAATTGATTTTTTTCAGGCCCGAAGTGTTGCCAAATTCCCCCCTGAGATCATGGCTTGGGGACAGAACCAAAAGAGGTTCAGAACCTCCCAGTATCTTCTCAATTAATTATTTCAATTTAATTTAATTATTTTTTTCAGACACAAAGTGTTGCCAAATTCCAGGATTTTGAGACAGAACCAAAACATGTTCAGAACCTCCCATTGTATTATTAATCAATTTAATTTAAATAATTTTTTCAGACCCAAAGTGTTGCCAAATTCCCCCCTGAGATCATGGCTTGGGGACAGAACCAAAACATGTTCAGAACCTCCCAGTATCTTCTCAATTAATTAATTCAATTTAATTTAATTCAGTTTTACAGACCCAAAGTGTTCCCAAATTCACCCCAAAGATCAGGATTTTGGGACAGCAACAAAAGAGGTTCAGATCCTCCTGTTGCACTGTCAATTAATTAATTAAATTAATTTTTTCAGACTCAAAGTGTTGCCAAATTCTCCCCTGAGATCAGGATTTGGGGACAGAACCAAAAGAGGTTCAGAACGTCCCGTTGCATTCTCAATTAATTAATTAAATTTAATTTCATCCTGGGAAGGAAAAGGAATGATCTAATCCCGGGAAGAAGAAGGAAAAGGAAGGATCTAATACTGGAAAGGATCAACTTCTGAGAAGAAGAAAGAAGAATCACACCCTGGGAAGGAGAAGGAAGAGCAGATCCAGCCAACCCAACATTTTTCCCTGATATCCCCTCTCCTACCTCATCTGTAAGTGACCAGAACAGGGATTAAAGGACACCAAAACCCCACAATCCACAGCCAATTCTTCCCAGATTGGGACCTGATGGGGATTCACAGACCAGCAGCAACTTGGAATTAAACCTCCTTGCAACTAACGAGGTTTAGAGGCAGATGCAGGGAGGAGATATTCGGAAAATGATCCTGGTGGGGTCCTGGAGGGGCATTCCCTGGGCATATCTTTAAAATTAAAGAGGTTGCACAATCCAAATCTTCCCAGATTGGGACCTGATGGGGATTTACAGACCAGCAGCAACTTGCAATTAAACTTCCTTGCAACTAACGAGGTTTAGAGGCAGATGCAGGGAGAAGAACACCCAGCAGGGAGGAGATATTCGGGAAACGATGGCGGTGGGGCTCTGGAGAGGCATTCCCGGGGAGGGGACGGTACCTGGAAGCTGCCGAAGCAGCTGCCCCCGGGCAGGGTGACATAGCAGACGTAGGGGGGGCTGGCGGCCGGCACCATCTCGTAGAGAACCAGGGCTCCGTTGCGCAGCTCGGCGCCGCGGGATTGCTTCATCTGCCAGAACTCCTGCAGCGCCTCCACCACGTTCACTGCCCGGGGAAGCCGCGGGGAGAGGGAACGGGGCATGGAGAGAAGGAAAAGGGGAATGCGAATAGGGAAAAGTGAAAAAAGGGAATAAGGGACGATCGCCCCCCCTCCCAGCCCGGTCTGTGGGCATCCCCGGCTCCCCCCGGCCCCGCTCACCGCGGCCGTAGCCCTGCGTGTGCTTGGCGAAGCTCCGCACCACGGCCTCCACCGCCTCCCGCAGCACCGCGGGCGGCCCGGGCACGGCCCCGGCTCCCGGCCCGGGGGGAGCGGGGGGGCCCTGCAGGCCCAGCGGGGGCGGCGGCGGCGGCAGCCCCAGCCCCGGGCCCAGCCCCGAGCCCGCTGCCGGTGTCGGGCCGCGC